>PVKP010052797.1:0-12269 GCA_004027715.1 Plecturocebus donacophilus | reverse complement strand
TGAGTTCATCACACTCATCCTCCGTCAAGCCTTGTTCTCTTGCTGATGAGGAGCTGCGATCCCCTGTAGGAGGAGAGGCATTCTGATTTTGGGTGTTCTCAGCCTTTTTGCACTGGTTTCTTCCCATTTTTGTGGATTTATCCACCTGTCGTCTTTGTAATTGCTGACTTTCAGATTGGGTCTCTGAGTGGACGTCCGGCTTGTTGGTGTTGAAGTTTTTTCTGTTTCTTAGTTTTCCTTCGGGGGGCGCCCCTTCCCCACAGCGCTGGGCCTTCCCGGGTTCAGCTGTGCTTCTCAGTCCTCAGTGCTTCCAGTTGTTGTTCTCTTTGTGGGGATGGGACCAGCGGAGCCCGACTAAAAGGACATCACGCAGTCCTGCACACTCCGCACCGAGAAACGCCACGCCGGCCAAAAGAGTCGTGCTGGCGACCCGTGTGGCTCCCTCGCCGGGAATCTCCCAGTCTGTGGGCATCAAATATTCATCTGCAATTGCAGCATCCACTCGCTCTCTGCGCCCTCACCGCGAGCCACAATCCCGAGCTGCTGCTACGTGGCCATTTTGGATCTCTCTCCGCCTGGTAATGAAGTTTTTCGGTTTCTTAGTTATCCTTTGGCAGACGCCGGTTCCCCTCAGAGCCAGACCTTCCCGGGTTCGCTGTGCTTGCTGTGAAACTCTCAGTCCTTAGCGCTTCCAATTGCTGTTTTCCTTGTGGGGATGGGACCAGCTGAGCCCGTCCGTCCCGTATACTCCGCACCGGGAAGTGCCGCGCCAGGCGGGCGCCGGCAAAAGAGCCGCGCCAGCCAAAAGAGTCGTGCTGGCGACCCGTGTGGCTTCTCTGCTGGGAATCTCCTGGTCTGTGGGCAACAAAAATTCGTCGGAAAGTGCGGCGTCCACTCATTCTCTGCGCTTTCATGGGGAGCTACCTTCCTGAGCTGTTGCTAATCGGCCATCTTGGATCTCTCCAAAAAGTACTCTTAACAGAAGTAAAAGATTAACACAGATCTCTATGCTTGCATTGTTTTTTTTTTTTTCAAGATCAGGTTTAAAATTTGGGGGTTCTGATCATAGTTAACTTCCTTTTTTGTTCTCCACACCTGAGAGACATTGCCATTGGTGTGGTTCTTCCTTGAGGAATGTGGCTGGCTGCAGCAGGGATTATCAACTGCAGGCGTATATCTCTAGGAAGGTACTTCAGCATCTGAGGCATGAATAAACAGTTTACAACCTGCCAGGCTTGCAACCTAGGTGGTTCAGATATGACATTTTCCCACAAAGTTACCGTCTTCGTTCACCATTACCATACTTGTAAATCATTGCTTTAGATGGCACAGCTCTTTGCTTCACTTTCTCGCCACATCCTCGGGATTTTTATAAACCACTGAAAATTCTCCTAATAAACTTTAGCAAAATTGTGGGATGTTTTGTAGCATCAGCCCTTAGTGTGAGGAGACAGGAAGCCTGAAAGATTTAGTAATCATGTACTGATCTAGTAACATCAAGGCCCGGGTGGGCAGCCCACCTCATGCGTGGCAGGGAGTGATGCCCATGACTGGGGTCATTCACCAGTCTAGGCAGCATGTGACCAACTCCCCGTTAGAGAAACCAAATACTGGCCAGTGGCCATAAGGAGAGAGGGGGCCTGCCTTACATTTCAACAGCTAGAATCTCTGCTTTGTAGCAGAAGTTAACATTCTCTTTATAGGATAAAAAATATTTCTTAATATTAAAGCTGGGAGCATATAAATATGCAAGATGTTCTGGTTTGGAATATGATTTGAGAGTTGGTCCAATGAATATTTCCAGAAGTTGAGGTCCATATTGGCAGGAATGAAACTTGTTTTTCTCTGATGTGTTGAAGTGTTTTTAGTCATTTAAAAAAATTACCTTAATTATTCTGAAAAGTTGAAAACTTTAATAATTACAGATGTTGTACAAAGCTGATAACTGTTATTCAGCTTTTTAATCAAGAAGCTTACATTGGAATGGTATGTTACTGTAAACAATATTCATGAAATATAACCTGTGCCCTCCAGGTGTTGGCTTGATTGCTTCTGGCCAGTGTGATGTGGTCGTGGCAGGTGGCGTCGAGTTGATGTCCGACATTCCTATTCGTCACTCGAGGAAAATGAGAAAACTGATGCTTGATCTCAATAAGGCCAAATCTCTCGGCCAGCGACTGTCTTTAATCTCTAAATTCCGATTGAATTTCCTAGCACCTGAGGTAAGGCTTGCGTTTGCAGGGCATCCAACTGCAGAGATTTAGAATTAGGTGTGGCAGTGTGGACTCTGCTATGCTCTAATAGGTATAGATTCTATAGTTACAGGGCGGGGTTATTTGGTCAAGATGAAAAAAAGATGGTGGTTAGAAAACTTTCATTTGTGAACCCTCTTTAGAGATCCTCTGCTCACAAAGAGCTTCCCTTGTCTTGGTCTTGATTGATTGAGAGTAAACAAATGGATTTTAACTTTTCCAAATAACACAGAACAATCCTAGGTGTTGGAATAACAGGACACTGTTAACAGTGTCCCTGCTCCTCGGATATCTCCTTTCCCAGCTCCCTGCAGTTGCTGAGTTCTCCACCAGTGAGACCATGGGCCACTCTGCCGACCGACTGGCCGCTGCCTTTGCTGTTTCTCGGCTGGAACAGGATGAATATGCACTGCGCTCTCACAATTTGGCCAAGAAGGCACAGGATGAAGGACTCCTTTCTGATGTCGTACCCTTCAAAGTACCAGGTAAAATGAAATGCTTCATGACACTTATTAGGGAGTTCTGAGTTGCCTGAATTGCTCCCAAAACTCAAAAAAAATCCCAACGGATTTTTCATAAGTATGTTCTGTTTCCAAAATATTCAGTCTTTATTCTTAAACATGGACTCAAATTTTGATTTCTGTTGTAACAATAAGTAAACATTTTTTAAAAACTTCTATAAGAGTGTCCTTTTAAGGGCTGAGCACTATGACTCATGCCTGCAATCTCAGCACTTTGGGAGGCTAGGCAGGAGGATCACTTGAGGCCAGGAGTTTAAGACCAGCCTGGTTAACGGAATGAGACTTCATCTTTAATTTTAAAAAAAAAAGAAAGAAAAAGTTTCCTTTTAGATCTTGCTGGCATATTTTAGTTCTTATACATGCCTGTTTTTAAAATTCCTGAATCATTTGACTTCTGTATAGAATAGCCAATGGTGAATGAATGTCTTAAGAAAATAGGATGTCCTATTTTTTGTAAAGGATTTAGATGATTTCCCAAATGCCTTTTAAGAGTTTAGTTTAAAACTTGGTGATACATGATAACTATAAAACACTTTCCTTCTAGTAAGGTTTATATTTCATTTGTTTTTGTAATTTTTAAAGCATCATTTCTCTGGAGAAGATATATAAGGCTTGTAATTCCATAGAGTTTTTAAAAAATCCTTTTTTCTATAGGAAAAGATACAGTTACCAAAGACAATGGCATCCGACCTTCCTCCCTGGAGCAGATGGCCAAATTAAAACCTGCATTCATCAGGCCCTACGGGACAGTGACAGCTGCAAATTCTTCTTTCTTGGTAACTGTCGATGCTATTTGTGTTTAGTGATGACTATTCTATTTCTGTGCTCTCCACAGAAAAATCTAAAATAATTTTTTTGTGTGTATTATGAATAGATGGTTAAAATGGAGTCATTAAGAAAAAATAGACTCCATTTGATAGTCTTAATTTTAAGACTAAGTTTTTTGTCTTTTTTTTTTTTTAAAGACAGGGTTTCACCATGTTGGTCAGGCTGGTCTTGAACTCCCGACCTCAGGTGATCCTCCCGCCTTGGCCTCCAAAGTGCTTGGATTACAGGCGTGAGCCACCACACCTGGCAAGACTAAGTTTTAAGGCCTGAGAAGTCACCTAATCCAGCCACCATTCTGCTACAAAAGCTCTTCTCTTCAGGCACTTAAAAAACTTTTCTGGCCTATGGCGGGCCCTGGAAATGAAAAGAATAGACAATGGCAATATAGTGAGATGCTGTGATGGCTGTAAGCATAGGCTAGGGGAGAAAATAGAGAACCCCTGACCCAGATGCTGGGTAACCAGAGAATCTTGTTGGAAGAGGTAATACTTGAGCAGCAAATCTTGAAGGAAGAGTAAAAGCCAGTTTAAGAAGGCTTTTAACAGGCATTCTGGACAAAGGGAACAGCAAATGCAAAATCAAGGAAGTAAAAGGGCAAGGACTTCTTTGGGAAAAATGTAGGTTGGAGCATAAGGTACGAACTGGGAAGTCGTAGAAGACAAGGAAAAGTAGGCAGAAAGAGTAACAGGATACTTCTTCCAGCTCTGATTATTAGAAAACTGCTTCACAATGACCCCAACATTATTTTCTTGTAAGCATCATGGAACAAATATACCCATTTGTTTTTAAACTTATCCATATGTAGCTTCACATTCTCGTTTCCTTTTCTGACTCCTCCTCAATTAAACATCATCATTGATTCTCCTGCTGCTTGTAAGATGTGATTTCTCTTCTCTTACCACCTTGGCTTCTGGATATAGGCCATCTTGTCAAAGTTTCTTTTACAATATAATTCTCCCACCTAGCCATAAAGTATTGAAAACATAGGCAGGTGTTTGACATATTTGCCCATGGTAAGTGACTAATTAATGCCTGCTCTTGATAGGCTAGAGGAGTGGTACCTGGAGTAGTTCCAACAGGATGGAACGCCAGCCCGTTAAGCCCAGGTGGGGAAGGGCTGGTTCGATTGGTCATTTGCAAAACCAAATTGGATGATAGGGCTGTGTGGCATGGACTACGCATGCCAGATCTGAATCCTTTTGATTACTTCTGGGGTATGCTAAAGGCCCAGGTTTATTCAGTGAGAATCAGAACACAAATCATCAGAGGTGACACATCATAATACACAGATTGTGGAGACTGCATTAGTGCACCACATTCATTGCAGTTTTCCACAGCACATTGAACCTGTTATTAATGTAATGTCTGTAAACCATTTATTCCGTATGGTCACTTGTGTCTCCAGACTTTATGGACACCCTGTTTGTGGCTACATAGTCTCTTCAGGGCTGCTGAGTTACAAAAATATGACAAAATGTGGTAGAACTTACTTTGATTTTACAAATTATGAAGAATAGTTTCCTTTTCTTTGGAATTCTGGACTTTGACGGAGAGCTTTTCTTGTTTGAAGTATGATAAAGGACTTTTTTTTAGTAGTACTTCCTTGTCCTCCAGCTTCTCGGCTGTTATTTGGGAAGAAATGTATGGGGCGTATCCAAAGAGGGAAGATTATGGTTCTAATGTTCTCAGCTGATTCTTCCATTGGTTTCATCGGTTTGCTCATTACAGAGTATATAAGTAGGATAAAATGACCTGTAAGCCATGGGCAGAAAGCAGCTGAGAAACAGCCCCGAAAATTTAAAAATAAGTAAGAGATATGTTTATCTTGGTTCATATTTTGTGCCAAAAGCCAAAAATTTTGGCCTAAATAAGTGTTTATTATGAACATTTCTTTCTTTTTTTTTTTTTTTTTTGAGACGGAGTCTCGCTCTGTTGCCCAGGGTGGAGTGCAGTGGTGCAATCTCAGCTCACTGCAACCTCCACATCCTGGATTCAAACAATTCTCCTGCCTCAGCCTCCCGGGTAGCTAGGACTACAGGCACTTGCCACCACACCCAGATAATTTTTTGTATTTTTAGTAGAGATGAGGTTTCACCGTTTTAGCCAGGATGGTCTGGATCTCATGATCTCCTGATCAGCCTGCCTTGGCCTCCCAAAGTGTGTGAGCCACCATGCTGGGCCATGAGCATTTATTTCTAAAGTTACCTCTTGTGTTGATTCATTTTAGTAATTATGATACTTTTGAACAGTCCCGTCTACCCTCATCCTCCAAAAATGAGTCAGTGTGTGTGTGTTTTAATTATGATTTAATGATGGATACAGTGAAGTAAGTGTTGTTCTACAGAATCTCTGCATAAGTCTAATGAGTTAATAGAGTCAGTTACAGAATATATAAGATGGCTGGAGAAAGACCTCTAGACAGGCTGAAGAATGTTAACACTGTGCTGGTTGACATTTCAGACTGATGGTGCATCTGCAATGTTGATTATGGCAGAGGAAAAGGCTCTGGCCATGGGTTATAAGCCGAAGGCGTATTTGAGGTAAAGTAAATGTTTAAACGAATCATCTCTGATTTATTTTATTACCAGAGCTCACCTATTTTTTTACCCTATTTTTTTCTTAAGGGAGTTTATGTATGTGTCTCAGGATCCAAAAGATCAACTATTACTTGGGTAGGTAGCAGTTTGTATCCTTGGACTATAATCACAAGTATTTGATTGCTCACATTTTATTATACTGGTTAATAAATGGTTAACACTGGTCTATTATTTAGTTATTTATTACAGTGGTTTGAGAGTATATTAAGCCCTGAGTTTATAATTGGTTTATGTGGTGTTTTTTGTTGTTGTTTTTTTTTTTAAATAGTAATCCTTTCCATTTGTATATCATTTTACAGTTTTGGATTGTTTTCCATTTTTTCCTATAAGTATTACATATATATATATATGTGTGTATGCGTGTGTGTGTGTGTGTGTCTGCATGTATATGTATGGAATACAACTTGTATTCTTTTCCATTAAGATATCATGGGCATTTTTTCGTATGGCTACACACCCTGCTACACAATCTTCCTAATAGCCTTTTATAAAAGCTTCCCAATGTTGAGACTCTTTCTGACTCCCTCACAAGGCTGTAGCCTCACTGGCCTCCACTGTGACCGTCACATCAGTCAAGTCCTTTCCCTTGCATTGCTTCAACTCTGTGAACTCTGTTCTTCTAGTTCTTCATGTGTTAGCTTGTCCTTATCCCTCATTGTTTATTTATTAATAACATGAAGAACTAGAATGAAGAACTAGAAGAACTCTCTTGTCCTTACCCCTCATTGTTTATTGATTAATTCTCTGACTCTGCAACATAATAAGGGTAGAGGGCATGTCTGTCCAGTTCACTGTTGTATCTTTTAGTACAGGAAAATCAAAGAATGAGTGAAAAGATATTAGAGTACCTGTGTAAAACTCAGTTTGGGAAACATGAAGGAGCTTTTTAAAAATTAAATTTTTAAGATACTATTTTTTCTTTTCAGACCAACATATGCTACTCCAAAAGTGCTAGAAAAGGCAGGATTAACCATGAATGATATTGATGCTTTTGAATTTCACGAAGCTTTCTCAGTAAGTCATTTGAAAGGCACATATGGAAGGACTGTTTTAATAAAAAATGTCACCCATATTTGTGAGAGAGAGCAGGGCATGGTTTATAATGTGAATAAAGCAAGAATGGACCTGTATGTTTTAAGTACTGACTCACATTGCTGGGAGGGGCCCAAGGGGAGGGAAGCAAGGACTGCACATACAGTGTGGGAGAACATACCTTCTGAGGCACTTAGAGGTCCTCCCAAAGAACCAAATTGTTTCTTTAGGAAATTGCTACTGAAAACTGATTCATGGATGTGTTCAACTTTAAACCATACCTACAAGTTGTTACACTTTCACAAACCATACCTATAAGAAAGCGTAGAGGAACATGAATAACAAGGTTCTTACTCAGTTACTTTCTCTTCTAGGGCCAGATTTTGGCAAATTTTAAAGCCATGGATTCTGATTGGTTTGCACAAAACTACATGGGTAGAAAAACCAAGGTGAGTTTCCAGTTTTTAAAAATGCTTGAATTTCCAAAGCACATTGATAATTGGATCTTAGTTACCTGCTGTTAAGAATATGAAGGGAAAGCTGCTCTTTCTTTTGAAGAATTTTGTGTTTCATTAAATATATTTATTTCTCAGTTTAAAAGTAGAAATTCTTTAGCAAAATAAAATTCTGTGTTATATTTTGTTCCTTGCCTTCTGACATTAGATGAAAAATAAATGAACTCTTGACTTTTAATCTTGACCTAGACTGACTTTCTTTGCAGTAAAATTATTTGTAATGTCTGATGTTAGGCATTTTCCTCTCTCTCTCTAACTTCATAGTACTAAGAGTCTGGCTTGATTCTGATCTTAAGTAAACTTATTTCTTTACATTTGTGTCTTTGTGGGAGCCAGGTTGGATTGCCTCCTTTGGAGAAGTTTAATAACTGGGGTGGATCTTTGTCCCTGGGACACCCATTTGGAGCCACTGGCTGCAGGTTGGTCATGGCAGCTGCCAACAGATTACGGAAGGAAGGAGGCCAGTATGGCTTAGTGGCTGCCTGTGCAGCTGGAGGGCAGGTACGTTACAGTGTGTCATAGGACCCTCCAGAGAGTCATTTTCTTGGAATGACTAGAATGTTTGATTTAGTGTGAAACCTTTTTAAAGCATTATTTTTGATGATCTTGAGGGTGGGGAGTGGGGAGAGATAACTTTAATAATGATAATACTTTGTTTTTTGTTTTGGGGATTTTTTTTTTTTTTTTGAGACAGAGTCTTGCTCTGTCACCCCGGCTGGAATGCAGTGGTGCAATCTCGGCTCATTGCAATCTCCACTTCCCGGATTCAGGTGATTCTTGTGCCTCAGTCTCCTGAGTAGTTGAGATTACAGGCGTGTAGCACCACGCCTGGTTAAGTTTGTATTTTTAGTAGAGACGAGGTTTTGCCATGTTGGCCAGGCTGGTCTCGAATTCCTGACCTCAAGTGATCCACCTGCCTTGGCTTCCCAAAGTGCTGCGGTTACAGGCATGAGCCACCATACCCTGCCATAATTCTGATAATTCTTTGGAAGGAAACTGCTGTTTAAACCCAAGCTATTTTTCCCTAATGTTTATTTTAACATCTTGATATATTTTCTTCTTTAATAATAAACTTTTATTTATCTAGTCACCTTAAGATTTTATAAAATCTCTCCAAGAGAGAGAAACTATCTTTCTAGAGAACTGAATTATACCTTAATTGGGGAGTTAATTTACCTCTGGATAACTTACTGCTGTTCAGCTGGGGAACTATGTTGTCAACAGATTTTTTTCCTTTCTACCTCACTTGCACTACAGACCCAACTTCCTGAATGCTGTAGCGTTTCACTCTAGGAATAAAATCCAAAAGGAAGACAGTAGTTTGGTTTTTTGTTTGTTTTGACACAGAGTCTCTCTCTGTCATCCAGATTGGAGTGCAGTGGTGCCATCTCGGCTCACTGCAACCTCTGCCTCCTGGGCTCAAGCAATTCTCCTGCCTCAGCCTCCTGAGTAGCTGGAACTACATGCGCCTGCCACCATGCCTAGCTAATCTTTTTTGCTTTTTTAGTAGAGATGGGGTTTCGCCATATTGGCCAGGCTGGTCTCAAACTCCTGACCTGAAGTTATCCACCCGCCTCAACCTCCCAAAGTGCTGGAATTACAGGCGTGAGCCACCACGCCTGCCCTGTTTTTTTTTGTTTTTCTTTTTAATCCCGATGTGAACAAATTTTCTCTTCCTCTAGATTACAGAAACTTTTCATTCCTGATCAAAATAAATAACTATTTAAGAGCATAAACAGTCCAGGCGCAGTGGCTCACACCTGTAATCCCAACACTTTGGAAGGTTGAGGCAGGTGGATCACTTGAGGTCAGGAATTTGAGACCAGCCTGGCCAACATGGTGAAAACTTGTCTCTACTAAAAAATGAGCCTAGCGCATGAGCGTGCACCTGAAATCCCAGCTACTTGGGAGGCTGAGGCAGGGGAATCGCTTGAACCCAGGAGGTGGAGGTTGCAGTGAGCCAAGATGGCACCACTGCACTCCAGCCTGGGTGACAGAGAGAGACTGTCTCAAAAATAAAATAAAAGCATACATATCTTACATTTCAAAGCCCTTTTTAATGGATTTTCCCCAGAGACTTTGCAGAAATCAAGGGGTCAGTTATTTATTGGTTGGAACATTTTGGACTTTATGATCAGAAATGTTTTCTAATCTGTGTAATTTCATCTACAGAAAACCATGGTCCATTAAGACTAGTGGTATCCCTCACTCTCTCCTTGCCAGGCTTCGACCAGGGAGATAACTTGTACACATTACACACAAGCATAGTGCATAATCCACATAGGGTGATGCCTGCAGATTTGAATATGTATTCCCTAATTGTTTGTCTAACGTGTAGAGTATAAATAACACAGTACTGGATACTTTTATGGATGAACAAGGAATGATACCTAGCACCTTTCTTCTAGAAGTTTGTAGTATAGTAAAGACAGAAGATAAGTTGTGTCTTGAGAAACCAGATTAAACTTGACATTATTTCATCAAGAGCCATGTGTCTGGTACCAACATGATTGGAGACAGAGGATAAATCCATCATGGTGAATTTAGAGCAGGGTTTCTCAACTTTGGCACTAACATTTTGGGCAAAATAATTCTTTGTTGTGGGGGGCCATGCTGTGTGCTGTGTGTCATAGGATGTTCAGCATGGCCTCTACCCACCAGATAGCAGTAGCAACAAACTCCTCCCCACCCCTGCCCCATGCACACACAGTTGGCATCACCAGAAGTATCTCCAGGTGTTGCCAAATCTGTTCTAGAGCAAGAAAAAACATGGAGCATGAAAATAGTGTATTTTAAATAAAGCTAGAAAGGGCCGGGAGCGGTGGCTTATGCCTGTAATCCCAGCATTTTGGGAGGCTGAGGCGGTTGGGTAGCTTGAACCCAAGAGTTCAAGACCAGCCTGGGCAATATGGCCAAACCTTATCTCTACCAAAAATAACAAAAATTAGCCAGGTATGATGGCACGTACCTGTGGTCCCAGCTATTCGGAAGACTGAGGCGAGAGGATTGCTTGAGGCCGGAATGTTGAGGCTGCAGTGAGCTGTATTCATACCACTGCACTTTAGCCTGAGTGACAGGGTGAGACCTTGTCTCCAAAACCAAATAAAGAAATTAGAATTTAAAAATAAAATAAAATGAGGTGTATTCTACCTTATTATGAATTCTTTCAGGACAACCCCCAAGTCCAGTCAAACCTTCCTATCCTTTTTTTTTATTTTTGTCTGTTTGTGCCTTTTCAATGCATTTAACAGGCCGGGCACAGTGGCTTACGCTTATAATCCCAGCACTTTGGGAGGCCAAGGTGGGCAGATTGCTTGAGCTCAGAAGTTTGAGACCATCTTGGACAACCTGGCAAAACCCCATCTGTACTAAAAATACAAAAACTAGCTGAGTGTGGCGGTGTGTGCCTGTAGTCCCAGCTACTGGGGAGGCTGAGGTGGGAGGATCACCTGAGCCCAGGAGGTTGAGGCTGCAGTGAGCCATGATCAGGCCACTGCACTCCAGCCTGGGTGACAGAGGGAGACCCTGTCTCAAACAAACAAAAAACCAAAAGTACCCAACAGGTTGTTTGGAACTGCAGTGTATACTTGATTGAGAACAAAGACCACTCTTTAAACCTGCGCAGTGTTCAACTTGGCACTTTGTAAATAATAGTTTTATTTACTTTTTTGTTTTTTAGAAACAGGGTGTCTAAAAATCCTATGTTAGGGTTTAGACTCATCTAAACTAAGGACATAACTAGTACATAGCACTGTACATACTGCTGGAGAAAAGATCTGCTTCTTCCCTTTGTGGTCCCTCAGATCATCTCCTTAACCTATGTAGAATCGTGAACAAGGGACAGGCCCAGCCTTTGGAATCATCTAGACCTGGTTTCAAATCCTGGCCCTGTTACCTTAATAGCTTTGTGATTTGGTTGAGTCACTTAACCTTTCAGAGCCTCAGTTTTCCCCTCTAGAAACCTACTTTTATTGGTATTTGCTGTATCATGTTTATTTTTGCGCAGCTAAAAAAGCCCCTGGATTTCTTATTTTAACAGCATCCATTTATAGAGCATCACTAAGAATTAGATTCTGTACTAGACAGCCTGATGCATATATGTATACATACATACATATATATGTATGTATGTGTGTATGTGTGTGTATATATATGTATATATACACACACAAATATACTGTATGTTATTTAATGTCCACAAAAACTCTATGAAGTAGACACTGTGAGCCCCATGTTATAGAGGAAATTCAGGTTCAGACTGACTACAAACCTTCCCAAGATCACAAAGTGATTGAATGGCAAAACCAGGATCAAACTCCAAAGACTACTTTTCTCACTGTTCTCTGCTGTCTCTGTACTAGCTGGATTCATCACCATTCATTGCTCTAATTGGACTTTGTTTCCTTTACAGGGCCATGCTATGATAGTGGAAGCTTATCCAAAATAATAGATCCAGAAGTAACCTGAAGTTTCTGTGCAACACTCACACTAGGCAATGCCATTTCAATGCATTACTAAATGACA
>PVKP010052796.1:0-12268 GCA_004027715.1 Plecturocebus donacophilus | reverse complement strand
CCCCCACCCCCGCTCCCACACCTGCCCCACACCTGTAGACGTCACACTGTCCAGCCCTGCAGTCCTCTCCCACTTGGCTGGTTTCAGACTGCATCATTCCACCAAGGTGACCCCAGCCGGTTTGGGTCTTCAGATCCCACTGCTGAGCAGGAGACACAGATGCATCCCTCTCAGGTTGGCAGCCCCCATAGCCCCAGGCATGGGTGCCCACCATGATGTGCAACCTGGTAGGCACTTTGAGAATGTCCAGAACGGGTGTCATAATCCACCCCCACCTGCTGCTTTTGTCTTCACTTGGGGTGTCACCACCTGCCTGTTCCCCCCAAGCCTGAGTGCTATCCTCCCCTCACAGTCCTTCAGGAAGTTTGGCCAGTGCCACCTTCAGAAACACCTTGGACCCACCGGGTCCCCTGTCCTGTCCAGCCCGCAGTCCCACTCAGCTCTCAACAGGCGAAGCCAGGCTCTGCCCTCTGCTCTGTGCTGCGTGGACACATGTGTGAACCACAGCGTCCATGTGCTTCCCACAGGGCAGCTGTTACTTCTGTGTTTCTAGGATGTCTGCCCCTGTGCAGCCAGGGGGCCAGCCTGTCCAGGTTCCATGGGAACAGAAAGTGCTAGGGACACCTCAAGGTTCATGTGGCTCTGTGGACTCTGAGCCTGGGGCCCCAGCCCACCCTCCCCTCCTCGCCTGGCTCCGGCCCTATGCCCTGCACTCATCCTGGTGCCCTGAGGCCAGGAAAGGGGCTCTGGGACTGCTAATTAATACCGAAGGGATTGTCCTCCCTATGGGGATTGGATTCCGCATGGGAATCATCACGCTGGACTTTCTGTGACAAGCGTAGAGAGTCATTTCAAAATAAATCAAACCTCAGACGTGGTACAACAGCAAGTGGCGAAGGTCCTCCTCCCCTCCCACACCCCAGGCAGCACCTGCTGCGGCCGCTGTGGGCACTCCGTGCAGAACACCGCACAGGCGTTCTCCTCACCTGACTCTGATCCTGGACTTCAAAGGCCAGGAGTAAACGCAGACTCCCTGCACTCTCAGAAAGCAGGACCAGAAAGAGCTACAGCTGTGCCCCCTGGAGCAGCTGCCCTGGTGGGAGCGCGTCTGCGCCCGGTGTAAGGCTACTCCAGCACTTCGGTGGGCTGTGGGTTCGTGTCCAGGGAATGTGAGCGAGCCATTTCTTTGTGAAACCAGTGTCTACAGCCCAGGCACCCTCCCTCCCAGCCTCCTCCCCCCTCCAGGGTGACCCTGACGTCCATCCAGCCCTTTGTGGAGTCATGGCGCCGTGAAGGGTCCTACTGGTGGCGCCCAGGGATGGTGTAGCGCCCCCAGTGAGCTTGTTTACGCACAGCACAGCGTGGGGCTCAGCAGCGCGCCCAGGAGAAGCGCCCAGCCTCATGCTTTGTAGTGGCTCTGGAGCACTCCACAGGAGGGGCGAAGGGGGCTTCCATCTGCTGGTGTCCCCCACACCAGGGACTGGCAGCGAGTCCTTGTGCTTTGCAGGTACAAACAGCACTTTCCCCTGGGGCAGACCCAAGCCACGAAAAGCAGCCAGGGCCACGTGCATGGGAGTATGTGCTCAGACCACACGAGTGGCTTTTCAGGGGATTTTCCTGACTCAGGCTCACTGGGGAAGCCGCTAGGGCAGGTATCAGGAGCGCCAGTGAGAGTCGGTCATTTTCCGAGCACAATGGTGACTCAGCGTGCGGGCCCCCAGAGGGAGCAGGGCCCTGTGCCTCGGCCTCCCTCAAGCGACCCAGCCCTCCCTCTAATGGGTGCTGAAGAAATGGAAGCCCGCGTTGCTGTCAGGGCCCTGCCACTGGCGTTTTACACCACCCCATCCGAGTTGGCCACCCAGTCCCCCGACGGGTGAGCCCTGAGGCTCCTATGGCGAGGTCAGGAACGGGCTCTTGAAGGGTAGGGGGATTCAGGGTGGGGGGATGGGCAGCCGGCTCCGGGAGGGCTTCCAGTGTGAGTTTGGGGCGGGTGGCCCTCTCCCTCAGCTGGAATTGGTGCTGTCTGGGGGTCCTAGGCCCACCTTCCTCCCACAAGCCTCTGTACTCACTGGGCCCTAGCTGTTGGTGGGGGCACGGTTGGGGGAAGAAATAGAGGCAGCCCCCCTGGCGTGCAAGGATCCAGGTCTGGGGTCAGAGTGTGGGCAGGTCTGGAGGGCCCCGCCACCCTGTACTGCTGAGGACAGGTGTGAATCTGACAGCTTCCTGCTTCCACCGAACTGGCTTTGGGGCAGCCGGGCCTCGCGGTGCCAGCACCTCCCGGCTGTTACCTGCCTGTCACCTGGGCAAGGCACCTGGAGCCGCATCTGTGGCATGGAAGGGAACGGTTAGCGACACTGCAGCATGTGAGATGTGTGGGCCCGGCCAGGCATCTGGGGCAGACCAGCGCTGCACAGGCACAGGTGGGATGTGTGCCCGGTGCCCAGCCTGGCATACAGGCACCATCGGGAGTGCCCCCGTGGGCTGTGTCCTGATGGCTTCGGAGGTAGAAGTGGGGATGAGGACCCTGGTGAGGACAGGCAAACTCAGCCGTCACCCCCCTGGCCAGGGTGCTTCACCCACCCCACAGCAGGTCTGGGGGCCAGGGGTGGGCACTGCTTGGGGAGGCCATCCTCAGCGCCAGGCCTGGTCCGCAGGCCGGCTGGAGGGTCGTGGCTTGGGCCCTGCCAAGCGGGTCGCCGGCTGCTCTCCAGCATCTGCGCCCGGGGCGGGCGCCCAGGGCCCCCGGCCCTCGCGGTTCCTCCCTTCCCCCGGCGCTACTGTCATTGTTACCGTGGCTCGGCTTCTGCCAGAGCAGCCGCAGGACCGCTGGGGGCTTGAACCTTCGCCGCGGGGCGTCCTGGCGGTGGTTTGCGCCGGAAGGTCCTGCCCACCCTCCCCAGCCCCCAGCCCCGGCTCCCGGCCGTTCCACTGCAAGGCGGCGCGGGGAGGGCGCGGCGCGATGAGATGGTTCCGCCCGGCGCCGCCCCCGCCGCCCGCAGCCAGCCCGCCCGCCCCGCCGAGCGCTCCCGCAGGATGGCGCGGGCCAAGCTGCCGCGCTCGCCGTCCGAGGGCAAGGCGGGCCCAGGGGGCGTCCCAGCCGGCGCCGCGGCCCCCGAGGAGCCGCACGGGCTCAGCCCGCTGCTGCCGGCCCGCGGCGGGGGCTCCGTGGGCAGCGACGTGGGCCAGAGGTAGGGGCGCGCCGGCCTGAGACCCCGCTTGGCAGATCGCGCTTGCATCCTGCTTGGGCTGCGCTGGCTGCGCTGCACCTGCGTTGCCTGCAGCCCGGGGAAGGGGGGACGGCCAGGGTCTCCCCTCCAAGCCCACCACTGCCCCCGCTTCCCGCTGTGTCTCCAGCCTTTGGAGCCTGCGGGACCCCTACTCCCCCCACTTAGAGGCTGAGCGCGCCGGAGCTCCAGGTGAGGCTGCAGGGGAGGGAGGAAGCGGACCCGGCTATGTGCCAGGCACTGGGGGCCCGGCCTGCGCCCCATCCCACAGGAGCCCGCTCTTGTTGGTGCCAGCACCACTTGGGGGGAGCCAGGGCCGGCATCTGTGTCCCCACCCCAGAGGTGAGTGAGGCTGAAGCCTGCACGGCAGATCGGGGCTGGGACAGGGGCTCAGGCTGCCGGGGAGCCCCGCTGTGGGCCGTGCCTGGGCTGGAGTCTGGTGCCTGTGGCAGGTGAGGTGTCAAGAGGCTGTCCTCTGGGGACGGCTGGGCAGGTGGAGCAGCGCCTACGCCTCGCCCCTTCCGAAAGCTCAGGGTGGGGCGCAGCACCCCCATTTCACAGATGAGGACACCGAGGCCTCGTCTGCAGCAGTAAATTCCTAGCCAGCACCTTTCCCGTGCCAGGAGCCATTCTGGATGCTGCTGGGGAAATGAGAATGAATCAGACCTGGCCTGGTGTGGGCACAAGTCGTGGGCAGGGAACCTGTGCCTGGGAGAGAGAGGTGCAGGCCAGGCCAGGACAAAAGAACCGCAGCCTCCTGGGGTGCTGGTCCTTCCTGGACGAGCATGGGCAGATGGGCAGGGGCCTGCCCGGAAGCGGGAGCGGGAAGGGCTGAAGCTTCGTCAGGGCTGGGAGGCAGGGCTGGCAGAGCCAGGCCTGGCAGATGGCAAGGCCAAGGGTGCCCAGGAGCCTCTCCCTTGCCCCTCCTGCCTGGCTGTGGGCTGTTGGGCACCCCCCCCCGCACCCCTATTTCTAGCTCTTCACAGCAGCCCTGTGAGGCACTGCCCAGCTTAGTCCCATTTGCAGAAGAGGCTGTCAAGGCTAAGGTCAAGCGCCTAGCTGCAGCCTCCTGCAGCTAATGGGCAGCCTCCGCCCGGGAGGCGAGCACTGGTCAAGGCCCTGGGGACCACAGGCCCCTCCCCATCCTCTTCCGGGACGTTGTGGGGGCCGGTGATCCTGGAAGCCCTGCCACAGCCAGCCCTCAAGGGACAGGCTCCTTGCCCCATCCCTGTTCCTGCAGGGCCCACAGGGATAGCAGATTCTGCCCAGAGTGCAGTGCAGCATGGGAGCTTCAGCCCAGGGCCACCTCCTCCAGGAAGCCCTCCCCCATGTTCACCCCAGCCCCGTGGACTATGCACTGAGCTGACACTTCTACCCGGGTGGCCTCACTCATCCCCTGACGGCCCCTGAAGTACAGAGTCGTAGCCTCCTTTGGCAGAGCAGAGGTAACGGAGCTGCTACCAGCTAGGCCCACAGCCCCTGGGCCTGGAGGTTCACACTGCAGGGCCTGCGCTGAGATGAGCAGGGCAGGCTCCCGAGCAGAGGAGGTCTTGGTGGGTTTGCTCCTCAGGAGTGTGGATCTCATGGACAGCTCAGGAAGGCCAGAGCCCAGAGGTGGGTGCAGTCTGCCCCAGGGAGTTTTGGGCCTCAGTGCCCGCAGCTGCGCCGTCCTGCAGTGTGCTGCCTTCATGGGCCAGCCAGCGTCCGGGCTCCCTCAGCCCTCTCAGCCTCTGCCTGTCCCATTGCTGAGAAGAGAGTGAAGCCGAGGAGAGGTCTCCACTGCCTTCCAGGGACTGAGCCACGGAGGGTAGGGGAGCTGCTCCTGGTGCTGCCTCCAGAGGGTAGGTGCTGCCCCTGCCCAGAGCCCCCGTGACACCCTGCGCCCACTCATGGGTGCCACGGGCCGGTGTCTGTCCCTCCTCCTGCACAGTCAAGCTCCCCTGGCTCCGAGCTCCGGGGTCTCCTCCTTCCTTCCCACTCCTTGTGTAAGGCTGGGAAGGGATTGGGAGCTGGAGCATGGCCTCGATGGTGAGGCTGGAGGCCATCACTGCAGAGCTTTTGAGTAAAAGTGCCCAATGGAGGGACAGGGCCACTTAGTGAGCCTCCTGCTAGGTCAGGAGGCCCTGGGTGGGCCCCTCCGTGTGCCCACCACCCCCAGACCTAGGTAGCCTCACCCCTCCCAGAGGGGCCCTCCCAGCCTCAGGCCTGACTTAAGGCACCAGCGCAGCCCCCTCCCCACATCCTCCCTGGGGCTGCCCCCAGCCCCATCCTACTCCTCTGCTGGCCTGAGGTCCAGTGTGTCAGGTCCTCTTGCCGCTGCCCCAGCACCCTAGTGTCTGTGGCAGCCACAGACCTGTCAGAGTCCAGCTGTGGCACTTGGAGCCCCCCCCCGCCCTGGCCCCAAGCCCCTCGCCCTGGTGTTCCTTGGCTCAGGATATGGTCCCCTGAGCACCCCTACCCCGGACACCCTTGCTGGGATCTCCCTCCCCTGCCGATGCAGACCTTCATGGTGTCCCCCTCTCTTCTCCAAGAACCTGGCTGCTCCTCCTCACCCTGGCACACACCCAAGGCCCCGCCCTCTCCATGGTGTTCACACTGGCTGGGCACACCCCTTCCCCTGGGCCTGAAGCCCCCCTTGGAGCTCACCCCAGATGCCCTCTCACCCAGGAAGGCCCTTCCTTAGTGTGGCTCCGTCGCCCCTGAGGTGCCCCCTCCCTGATCTGGCTTTGTCCCCATCTGGGCTCCGCACCTTCTTTCCACACAGTGCCCTGCACTGTTTCTCCCCAACCCCAGAACACACCAGTCTGGGCGGCTGGCTTATCTTTGACCCAGGAGCGTACGCAGGGAGTGGCCAGCCGCAGGGGTGGGCTGAGTTCCCAGGCCCTCAGGGACACCAGGCCCTGTCTTTCGGGGGTGAGTTGACTGCCTGCCCCAGACTGGGGCTTGCACCTCATTTATTTTCTCACAGTCCTGGAGGCTGGAGCACAAGGCGTCAGCAGGACTGGCTCCTCCCGAGGCCTCTCTCCCTGGCTGGTAGATGCCGTCTTCTCCCTGTGACCTCACCCAGCCATCACTGTGTGTGGGGGAGAAAGGCAGGGCTAAGCCTGGACCCTTCCACTGACCACTGCTGCCCTAAGTGGGGCTGAGACCCTCTCCCGGGAGGCAGAGGGTGGCTTCAGTGCAGGTTCTGTCACTGTGTTGACAGCGAGCCTGGCCGTGGGAGGAGGGTGGGCTCAGGGATGGGCCCTCACCACCTGGTCCCAGCGGTGATAGAGCTGGCAGAGGCACTGAGTGACGCCCAGGCCACCAGCCCCTGGGACAGGGGACCATCAGAGTCCCACTGGACCAGCATGGGTGTGGATGCTGTGGATAGAGGCCCAACGTCCTCAGCTCCCCTCCCCGTCACCACCCCTTGCCCGGCAGGGTACCCGGCAGTGTACCCGGCAGGGTTTGTGCAACCGACAGCCTTTGTTTACACAGGGCTCCAGTCCTCAGCTGGGGTCTGCACAGGCCAGCAAAGCCCCAGGTCCCTTTGCCCACAGGCCACTGTCCTCTCTTTGGGAGCCACCGGGTGGATCCTCTACCCACGTGCTTGGCAGCCCCTCCCAGAGTGAGTAGGGACGGCTCTCCTGGGCCTCAGGCCATGGGACAACTGACAGGTGGTGGCTTCCTCAACACTCAGACGACAGTGCTTTGGGCAGCGTGGATGGGAGGTCCCACACACAGCTCAGTGGACACTTAGCAATGCAGAGGGACACGGCCAGGGAGCACTGGGGAGAGGACACCGCGGAGCCCAGCAGGGCCTGGCCACGCCAGACCTGACCCCACAGGCCAGGCAGACCCGCTGCCACGGGCCCAGGCACTGCCAGGCTCCTGCCAGCCTCTGACACAGCTGTTGCCCTGGCTCAGAGCTTCAGACAGCACCAGGGCCCATGAAGGAACCTGAGCTGGACAAACATGCAGAATCTGCCAGGAGCTCCCAGCAAGCCCAAAGATCAGCCCCGTTAAGCCTGGGGTTCCACCATGCTGGCCGGGACCTCGGCCCTCCCAGGGGTGTGTCCAGCTTCTGCCTCCCGCAGGGACCAGGAGCTGCTAGGGCTAGGGACACTGGGAGGGGCACCTGCCCACCCAGAGGGCCTGGCATGGGCTTATGAGCATATGCCTGTGACCGCAGGCCGGCTCCCTCCTTCCTGCCTGTGTGGCCTCAGAAGGCAGTGGTCCTCTCTGAACCTTTGTTTTATTTTCTGAAAAAATGGTTGTTTTGAGGATTAAAAGAGAGAGGTCCCTCTGAAGTCCTTTGAGGAGGAGCTGGCCCAGGACAGGCACATACATAGTCAGTGAAGGCAAAGACCCTCTGCACCCCACCCTGCCCAGCCCGCCCACAGGCCAGTCCTCCAGAGCCCTCAGCTCCCACCAGCTGCTTCCCTTGAGCTTCACATCCAGTGCAGGTTGCCACCACCTTGGTGTCAGCCGCCTGTTGGCCAGTCTGGGACAACTGGGGCCAGGATCCCCGGGGCCAGCCTGAAGGAGTAGCAGGCGTGTGGTTGCTGGCCCAGTGGAGGGGCTGTGTCCAGTTCCCCCAACAGGCGTCAGCTCTGAGACCTGGCTTGTCCTGTCGCAGGAAGCCACGGGGCAGGGCTGGAGGCTGCACCCCCCCATTGGCCTGTGTGTAGGGCCGGGGAGTGGAGACGGGCAGCCTTGCACACCTGAGCCCTGGCTGGTCACTCCCGCTGCCTCCGCCGCCTCGACATGAGGTGGAACTCACTGCGCTCACTCCTGGGTTCTGCGGGCCCACAAGGGGTCTGGGCGGGCTTCCTGCTGAGCAGGGCCAGGGCAAGTGCCCAAAGCATCATCACTTGCTCGTCTGGCTGAAGGAGTGGCCCTGTCCTCGAGTGTGCTTGTCACCCCTCATCTGGCCCAGGCACAGGAGGGTGCATGCGCTGGGACCCCCAAGCAGGCTGTGCTGCTTTCTCAGGCCTTGAGGGGGCTGGCTCGGCTCAGGGTCCCCATCTGGCTCTGCACGTGGGCTGCCTCCTGCAGATACCTCTCCTGAGCCCGGGGGCTCCCAAGGTCAGGCTGCCCAGAGCCTCTCCACGTGTCTGTGCCCCACCTGGTCCCAGAGCCCAGGCTCTCCATCTGTCTGTCTGCCGCCTTCTGGTTGATGCCCCTCTGTGTCCCCAGGCTTCCTGTAGAAGATTTCAGCTTGGACTCCTCCCTGTCTCAGTAAGTGCTTTGCAAGGGAGGGCCTGTCTTGGTGGCAGACAAGGGCGCTCACACCTCTGGAGGAGCATAAGAGTCCTTGTCTCTGGGGGGTCCCCTCAGCCCAGGACCCCCTGCAGCTGGGCCAGGGCCACCAGCACCCACGTGTGCCCCTGGGCCCCAGGTGCCAGGACTGGAGATAGATGGTGGACATCCCCCTTTGGAGAGGAGCCTGCACTTGGGAAACGGGCCCCGCAGAGGCGGGTGCTCACAGCCCTGCAGTGGTGGCCACGGCCTCTGGAGAGGCAGATGGTGGAGCAGCAGCCCCTGTCAAGGCGCCTCCCAGGGACAGGTGGGCAGGCAGCTGCTGGGGCCCTGGGCTCCGGCTCAGCCCACCTCGGCTGCCTGTGTGGGTCAGCTTCCAGGAGCTGGGGTGGACTCTCGGAGGCTGCGCCACTCCACACTGTGAGCCACCAGCCTCTGCCAGTGGCATCTCCTGATGTCAGCTAAGATGTAGGTGAAATGGAAGAGGCCGTGAGGCCAGGGCAGCCAGAGCCCCTCAAAGCCTGCACATTCCCAGGAAGCCCCCCACCACCGTCACCTTCAGCACGACCTCCAGGAGGGGCCCCAGGCTTCCCATCCGTGCACAGTGCCGGCAGCGGAAGCCACTGAGCACTCAGCGCTCCCAGCCGCGAGCATCCAGGGGCCGCCCGGCACCAGTGCTGGAGCCCATTATTGTCCCAAAAGAGTCCTGGAGGCTGGGAGGCCAGTGCCACCCCCCCAGCCCTCCATCTGCCCAGCCCAGGGCCCTGTGGTGCAGAGGGTGACAGGCGTGAGACAGAAGGTATGCCCACCGCCCAGTGCTCTCCTGGCCCCACCCCAGGCTCCCGAGGGGTCAGGTCTCAGGGGGAGTAGACGCATCTGTGGCCGCTGAGGGGCCGAGGCTATAGTCTGTGCTGCCAAGTCACTGTCTGGCCACAGAGGATGTTCTTGGTCCCTAGAAGGCCCAGCTGGACTCGCCCTTCAGCCCTGAGCCGGCCTTACCTGGCCCCCGGCCAAGCCACCGGCAGGCCCCAGAGGCCCAAGGGTGTCAAAACAAGGACCCCAGGGGGCCGGAGCCCTGTGTGCCCTTTCCGGGGCCTTGGACAGGTCAGATGCTGTGTCCAGGCTCAGAATAGCTGGCCCCAGGTTGGCCGTGGGCCTGAAGCCTGCCCTTTCTTCCTGCCTGCCTGGTGCCAGGGGCAGAGGCCTGTGTGGAGCTCCCAGGCACCCGCCTAAGAGCCCACCAGCACCCAGCCACCAACAGAGAAAGGCAGCCCAGACCTCGGCCCCATGTGAGTGCAGGGCTATGGGGGGCCCCAAGGCGGGTGCCTGGCAGCCTGGTGCTGGTGTGGAGCTTCCCAGCATGGCCATCTGTGCAGGGCCACCCGCCAGGAATCCCTGGAAGGCCAGTCCGTCAGCCTGCAGCTGGTCGGCCGGTGAGCAGGGAGAGCTGTGGCCACCCAGCCTCTGCCGGCCCCACTTGTCACGGGGCCGTTGGCACCTCCCTCAAAGTTTGCCATCCTGGTGTGGGGGGGTGCCATGACAGCCCCTTTGCAGCTGAAGGGCATCCTCAGGCAGAGCAGTGCCGCGAGACCCTGGGCACAGGCTGGCAGGGGCGTGGGTGCACACGGGGCCCAGACCTGGCTCGACACCAGCCGTGCAGCCTGGGGGCAGAGCCGCCACCCGGGTACAGAGTCCCCTGCTGCCGTGCTGCCCCTCTGGGGAGCCCCAAGGACCCAGGCCTGACACTGCCTCTGACCTGTTGGGTGATCGGGGTGAGCCGCAGGCCCAGGGAGCTTTGGGGGGCATGCAGCGGGCCTCGCCGTGCAGGGATGGTGCTGGCCAGGAGTGCCTGTCTTCACAGGGCCAACTCTGCTGACGGCTGTCCTAGGGCCAGGGCCAGGATTTGGCCTGTGGATTCCTCAGTGACCATGGCCTCACCCCAAGGGGTGCACAAGGGACTGTGTGAGGCTCCTGCTGTGTCCGGTCCCCCCTGGCTAGGCCTGCCTGGGCGCACCTGTGAGTCCCACTGGCTGTGCGCCTCGTTCCTGGGCTGTAGGCCGTGGGCAGTGGTGGTCCACGGTGTGCCCTGTCCTCCCCATCAGCCGAAACGCAAACTCGCAGAGGTCAGACGGGCCCGGCCCCCTGTGGGTGCACGTGTGACTGTGACTCTGAGCCGGCCTCCGGGGTGGGGGTCGGGACCAGCGGCCGGGCGTCGGGGAGGACAGCGCCCTCCAACAGGTATGGACTGCTTGGGAAAGGGGATGTCCCCAGACAGATGCTGCCCTGGGTGCTCGGCTTGTAAGCTGTTTGCCAGGTGAACAAATGACTGAACTAATGAGTCGGTGAGAATGGACTCAGGAAGTAGACTTTTCTGCCCTGTCGTTGCCCGTCGGCCTGGGAGGGATCTCCCGGCCCTGGGGACAGCACCCCACGGGAGTTCTCGGTCGGCTCCAGCCTCTCGGGGCGCTCCACAAGCCCACGTCTGGCTCCTGGGAGCAACTTGCCGTGAGCTGGTCCCCCGCTTTCCCACGGCCCGGGCCCTGGCAGGAAGCGGGGAGCGCAGCCCCACCCAGGGTCCCGCCTCTGCCCGTGGTCCACACCCATGGCTTCATAGCCTGGGAGCCTGGGGAGTCTAAGGCCCTCGCGGTCTCTTCTGGCTGACGCGGGTCCTGATGGTTTGAGCAGACGGGCGCTGGCCCTCCGATGAGCCCCAGGACAGCCTCTCACTGGAGCCTCCGAGCAAGGGCGTCCTCCGGGAAAGGTCTAGGACACAGAGGCCATTGTTTCTGTTCCACCACAGACAGAGCTCCTCCGCCTGTCTGCTGCCCTCGAGATGCCTGGGAGGCTGTCCCTGTCCTGGTTCCGGTTCCCCAGGGAGGAAGCCCCATGGCTGGCAGGTGGAGGGAGCAGCCAGGCCGAGGAGCAGCCGGGCCCATGTGGCCTCGCAGTGCTCACTGGGTCTCAGCCCAGGGCCTCTGGCTGCCAGGCCAGGAGGATTCTGTGACGCTGAGGAGCCTCCAGGCCACCAGTGCCCCTGAACCTCTGGCACGGCAAGGAGACTTGAGCCACTCTGGCAGGGCCACCAGGCGTGCCTGCACCAGCCAGGTCGGACCGGAGCTCCCCAGCCTGGAGCTGATGCCCGCCAGGCCTCCACAGCCACAGGCCCGTCCTCAGGTGCCGCCTGTGATTTGTTAAGACAGATCACACCAGTCACCTGAAATACACTTCAGGGAAAAATGGATCATTTCGATCTCCTTTTTGTGGTGGTACTAGGAGAAGTGGGCGGCCACAGTTCATTAAAAATTAAACGCCGAGGAGGCGTCATTAATTTCCCTGGCATTGCAGGGCTCCCATTTCCCAGGGAGCAGGACTGCCAGGCCCCGGCATTTCTCGGGATCCCCGTGGAGGGTGCTGTCCATGTGGGTGGGTACGGCCTGCTGAGCGCCATGGGGGGCTGCCCAGATAGGGGCCCACAGCCCCTGGGTAAGGGGACCAGGGTCTGGCTGGACTCTCCCCCTAGGAGGGGGCTCTGAGCTCGGTTTCTAGGGGGCCAGGAGGAGGCCAAGGAGGGGAAGCTGTTGGGGGCACGACTAGCCCCAGGCCAGGAGTCCCAACCCCATGGTGCCTGGGCAGGAAGTTGCCTGTCAGGAAGCTGATGAGGTCTTGGCAATGGGATGGATTGCATTTCTCTGTTTCCTGGCTGTGGAGACCAAGGGGAGCCTGGCGGGACGCACTGTCTTCATGGTCTTGGCAGGCGGCTGCAGAGGCCCAAGCCCCAGAGGCCCAGCTGTGCCAGGTCT
>PVKP010052795.1:0-12267 GCA_004027715.1 Plecturocebus donacophilus | reverse complement strand
TGGGTTTCTTGGCCTGGTGCAGTGGCTCATGCCTGTAATCTCAGCATTTGGGAGGCTGAGGAGGGAGGATTACTTGAGCCTAAGAGTTTGCGGTTGCAGTGAGCTACGATTGTGCCACTGCACCTCAGACTGGGTGACAGAAGTAGACCCTGTCTCAAAACTAACTAAATAAATAAAGGAAGTAGGTTTCTTGTAGAAAGCATGCAGTTAGGTTTTGCTTTCTGATCCCCTCTGACATGATGTATGTTAATTGAAGCATTTATTTCATTGTTCAAAGTGATTATTGATAGATCATTATATACCATATTTGTTTCTATTTTCTATTTGTTGTCCTTGTTCTTTGTTTCTATTTTGGCTTCCACTTTTTTCTGCCTTCTGTTGTTTTGATTATTTTATATGATTTCACTTTCCCTTCTTTCTTAGCACATCAGTTATACTTCTTTTAACCTCTCTAGTGATTGCCCTAGAGTTTGCATCATACACTTACAGGTAATCCAGATAGCTTTTTAAATAACATTATACCACTTCACAGGAGTCTTGCTCCGTCGCCCAGACTGTAGTGCAGTGACACAATCTCAGCTCACGGAATCCTCCGCTGCCCAGATTCGAGCAACTACTCTGCCTCAGCCTCCTGAGTAGCTGTACTACAGGCGCGAGCCACCTCGCCCAGCTAATTTTTTTGTATTTTGGTAGAGACGGGGTTTCACCATGTTGGCCAGGATGGTCTCAATCTCCTGACCTCATGATCCGCCCACCTCAGCCTCCCAAAGTGCTGGGATTACAGGCATGAGCCACCGCGCCTGGTTTCTTACTCTTTTTTAAAATAGATTTGGGGTATGCACATGGAAGTTTGTTACATAGATATACTGCATAGTGGTGGGGTTTGGGCTTCTAGTGTACCCATCACCTGAATAGTAAACATTATACTCAATAGGTAATTTATCAACCCTCAACCACTTTCTTCTGTATGTCCATGTGCACCCACTGTTTAGCTCCCACTTAAGAATGAGAACATGCAATACTTGATTTTCTGTTTCTGAGTTATTTCACCTAGAATAATGGCCTCCGGTTTTCTCCATGTTGCTGTGAAAGAAATGATTTTGTTCTTTTTTGTGACTGCATAGCATTCCATGGTCTATATATATCAAATTATCTAATCCATCATTGGTGGAAACTTAGGTTGTTTCTATGACTTTGTTATTGCGAATAGCACTACAATAAACATATATATCTCATATAAACATATGAGAGATATATATACATATATGTGTATATATATTGCATATACATATATATATATATATTTCTTTTTTTCAAGGTAGATATTCAACAATGGGGTTGCTGGATCAAATGGTAACTCTATTTTTAGTTCATTGAAAAATTTCCATACTGCTTTCCATAGAAGTTGTACTAATCTATATTCCCACCAACAGCATATAAGCATTCTCTTTCCTCTGCATCTTCACCAACATCTGTTGTCTCCTGACTCTTTAATAATTGCCACTTTGTGGCAAACAACAGAAGCTGGTGAGGCTGTGGAGAAAAAGGCATGCTTTTACACTGTTATTGGAAATGTAAATTAGTTCAACCATTGTAGAAGATGATGTGGCAATTCCTCAAAGACCTACAATCAAAAATACCATTTGACTCAGCAATCCCATTACTGGGTATATACCCAAAGGAATATATATCATTCTATAATAAAGATACATGCACACGTAAGTTAATTGCAGCACTATTCACAATAGCAAAGCTGTGGAGTCAACCCAAATTCCCATCAATGACAGACTGGATAAAGAAAATATGGTACATATACACCATGGAATACTATGCAGCCACAAAAAGGAATGAGATCATGTCCTTTGCAGGCGCATGGATGGAGCTAGAAGCCAATATTCTCAGCAAACTAATGCAGGAACAGAAAACCAAACACTGCATGTTCTCACTTATAAGTAGGAGCTAAACAATGATAAGATGGGCACAGAGAGGGAAACAACACATACTAGGGCATGTGGAAGGTGAGGTACTGGGGGGACAGAGTGCACCAGGATAAATAGCTAATGCATGCTCGGCTTAATACCTAGGTGATGGGTTGATAGGTGCAACAAACCACCATGGCACACAATTACCTATGTAACAAACCTTCATACCCTGCACATGCATCCCGGAACTTAGAAAAAAATAAATTTTAAAAATTATCATAATAACCAATTCTGACTGGTACGAGATGGCGTATCATTGTGGTTTTGATTTGATTTATCCGGTAATTAGTGATGTTGTTTTTATATATTTTTTGGCCAATGTATGCCTTCTTCTGATAAATGTTTGTTATATCCTTTGCCCACTTTTAATGGAGTTATTTGGTTTTTTTCTCATTGAGTTGAGTTTCCTATAGTTTCTGGATATTTATCCTTTATCAGATACATAGTTTGGGAGTGTTTTGTCCCATTCTGTAGCTTATGTGTTTACTCTGTTGATTATTTCCTTTGCTGTGCAGAAGCTTTTTAGTTTAATTAAGTCCCATTTGTCTACTTTTGGTTTTGTTGCATTTGCTTTTGAAGTCTTAGTCATAAATTCTTTGCCTAGGTCAATGTCCTAAAGAGTTTTTCCTAGATTTTCTTGTAGGATTTTTATAGTTTCTAGTCTAGCCAGAGCAATCAGGCAAGAGAAAGAAATAAAAGGCATCCAAATTGGAAAAAAGAAAGTCAAATTACCTCTGGTCACTCAGGACACAATCTTATACCTAACAAACCTAAAGACTACTCCAAAAGACTACTAGACTCGATAAATTACTGGAGTAAACTTTCAGGATACAAAATCAACAGGATATAAAACTCAGTAGCATTTCTATACACCAATAATGTTCAAGCTAAGAACCAAATCAAGAGTTCAGTCCCATTTACAATAACCACAAAAAAAAAATACCTAGGAATATATTTAACCATAGTGGTGAGATCTCTCTACAAAGAGATCTACAAAAAAAAAAATGATGAAAGAAATCATAGATGACAGAAACAAATGGAAAAATATCTCTTGCTCATGGACTGGAAGAATCAATATTATTAAAAACAACCATATTTCCCAAAGCAATATACAGATTCAATGCAGTTCCTAACAAACTGCCAATGTATTTTTCACACAATTAGAAAATATCATTCTAAAATTCATATAGGACCAAAAAAGAGCCCAAATAGACAAAGCAAACTTAAGCAAAAAGAAAAAAAACTAGAGACATCACATTACCTAACTTCAAATTATTCTTGAAGGCTATAGTAACCAAAACAGCATGGTACTGGTTTAAAAATAGACACATAGATCAATGGAACAGAACATAGAACTCCAAAATAAAACTGCATACCTACCACCAACTTATGCTCAATGAAGTTGACAAAACTATACAATGAGGAAACGACATACTACTCAATAAATGGTACTGAGGAAATTGGATAACCATATGCAAAAGAATGAAATTGAAACTTTGCCGCTCACCACATATAAAAATTAATTCAAGATGGATTAAAGACCGAAATATAAGACCTGGAACTATTTTGTCTTATTCTTAACTGATCAAATAGAAACCCATTCAAAACAATAACAATGTGTTGTGTGATTATAGGATACGCACAAGTGAAATGAGTGAAAGCAATGCTGTAGGATGGTAGGGAGAAATTGAGGGTGCTCTGTTATAAGATACCTATATTACCTAAGAAGCAATATAGTGTTACTTAAAAGAGACTTTGGGGAGTTGTAAATGTGTATTGCAAACTCTAGGCCAGCTACTAAAAAAATTTTAAGATGTATAGTTGATATGTTATGAGTGGAGAGAAAACAGAATGGTATAAAATGCTCAATTAAAACCAGAGAAGGCAGGAAAAGAGGAGAAGAAAAAAGAAACAAGAAACAGATACAACAAAAAGAAAACAATGATAAACGTGTCAGATAGTGATTCAACTATATCAATAATCACTTTACATATGAATTGGCTTAAACATGCCAATTAAAGGACAGAGATTGTAATTTGATTTATGATAAAAAAGACCTAATTATATATTGCCCACAAGAAACTCATTTTAAACAAAAACACAGATAGGGTAAAAGAAAAGTGGTAGGGAAAAATAAACCCTGTTAACACTAGTAAAAGAAAGCTTGAGTCATTAAATTAATTTCAGAAAAAAATGTCTCCATCCATTGCCAAAACTGTAGGTTACATACTGAGGGTTAAAACCACCTCTGGCTGAGAGGCACTAGTTTAATCTACCAGCATCTCTTGGTAGAACACCCTCAGTAACTCTTTAATCAGTTTTGTTGTATGTACTCTTGGTCCTGAACAATTCATTCTACACTGCAGCAAGAATAATCTTTTAAAACTCAAATCTCAGATGGGCATGGTGGCCCACACCTGTAATCCTGTACTTTGGGAGGCTGAGGCGGGAAGATAACTTGGGGCCAGGAGTTTGAGACCAGCCTGGCCAACATGACAAAATCCTATTTACTAAAAATACAAAAATTAGCCAAGCATGGTGGCCCATGCCTGTAATCCCAACTCTTTGGGAGACTGAGGCACAAGAATCACTTGAACCTAGGAGGCAGAGGTTGCAGTGAGCCAAGATCTCGCCACTGCACTCCAGCCTGGGTGACCGAACAAGACTGTGTAAAAAAACAAATATCAACAACAACAAAAAAAAACCCTCAAATTTCATGTAATCTTGCTGCTTAAGACCATCAATGTCTTTCCTCCACTTTTAGGACGAAGGTCCAAATTTGGTAATGTGCCCATAAGGCTCTGCATGCTTTGACCCTGACATCTTCTCCAGGTGCATTTAGCATCATCCCTGCTTTGCTCTGCATACTTGCCTCACTCACCCTCTTTCTCTCCCTCAAACTCAGTCTGTTTATTTCCACACCAGGACCTTCACACACGCTATTCCCTCTATTGGAACTCACCCCCACCACCACTTACTGCTCCCTTGCCTAGATAACTGAGCTTCAGACACCACCTTCAAAGTTTACTTTCTCTACCTCAATTCTGGTTCCCCTTTTACAATTTCCTAGCACCTGCTATTGCTCATTTATAGCACTTATCAAAACCACACTTCATCAGTTAATGTAAAAATATTTGTTTTTATATCTGTCCTCCCTGTTAGATTATAACAGGATGTTGCCCTCTTGTTCACCTGTCCAACATAGCTCTCAAAACATAATAGGCCCTCAGTATATACTTATTAAATGAATAGATGAATCGAAGAATGAGTATCTTTGTAATATAATTTCAGGACTGCCTAGTAGTCAATCTAGGTTATGATAAAAATTTAGCCATTCTTCTGTTCATGACCACTTACATTGTTTTCAAATATTTACTAAAAACAGAGAGGCATAAAGAATAAAATGAGATATTATTCAAATATGTAGTGTCAAAATCTCTCTTAGGAGAAAAACTTCCTTTGGAGAAAAATCGCTTATTAAGAGCTGAGATTACACTGAGATGCCAAGGGGTGTATGGCAACTGGACCCAAAAACTTCAAGAAAGAGTTCACTGCACTTACTGAAACGAGAAGATGAATTTTCTCATTGTTCTAGAGAGGCAGAGTGAAAGGCATAGAATGCAGGAGAGATGAGAAGGAGAAAAAGAGAGAGACAGAGGCAGGCAAGGGCAGGATGTGATGGTAGGAGCTGAGTGGGGCCAGGTCAGGAGAGGTTCCCTAGTGACATGATGACCAAACAAATCCAGGAGAACCAAATATTGTAGTGAACCCATCCCCACAAATCGTGGCTCTTAAATAATGCTTTTGTTGGGTTGTTTTTTGTTCTTTGTTCTTCCCCGCCCTGCCCCCCTCCACCCCCTCGCCCAGAATAGAGGAAGAGGCTGGATTCGATGTCTGAATTGACATGTAAGAAGCTGAATTAATTCAAAATGGATTAAAGATTTAAATGTAAAACCTCAGACTAAAAATTTTAGAAAAAGACATAGGAAACACCAATCTGAACAATCAGACTTGGGAAAAAAATTCTGACTAAGTCCTCAAAAGCAATTTCAACAAAAACAAAAAGTGACAAGTGAGACCTAATTAAACTAAAGGGCTTCTGAGCATCAAAAGAAACTACCAACAGAGTAAATAGACAACCTACAGAATGGGAGAAAATATTTGCAAACTGTGCAGCTCACAAAGGTCTAATATCCAGAATCTATAAGGAATTTAAATAACTCAACAAGCAAAAAAGGAAATAACCCATTAAAAAGTAGACAAAAGACATGAATAAACACTTCTCAAAAGAAGACATACAAGTGGCCAACAAACATATGAAAAAATGTTCAACATCATTAGTCATCAGAGAAATGCAAATCAAAACTACAATGAGATACCATCTCACGCCACTCAAAAAAGTCAGAAAACAATAGATGTTGGTGAGACTGCAAAGAAAAGGAAATGCTTATACACTGTTGGTGAAAATGTAAATTAGTTCAGCCACTGTAGAAAGCAGTTTGGAGATTAAGAAGTAAAAAGAGAACTACCATTTGACCCAGCAATCCCAATACTGGATATATATCCAAAAGAAAATAAATCGTGAGATATATATATGTATGTAAAATGGAACACCACTTAGCTATAAAAAGGCATGAAATAATGGCATTTGCAGCTACCCGGATAGAGCTGGAAACCATTATTCCAAATGAAGTAACTCAGGAATGGAAAACCAAGCATCGAATGTCCTCACTTACAAGTGAGAGCTAAGCTATGAGGACATAAGTCATAAGAATGATACAGTGGACTCAGGAGACTGAAGGGGAAGGGCGGGAGGGGGATGAGGGATAAAAACTACACATTGAGTAGAGTATACACCACTCAGGTGACGGGTGCACCAAAATATTTGAAATAATCACCACTAAAGAACTTATCCATGTAACCAACACCACCTATTCCCCCAAAACTATTGAAATTTAAAAAATTATAAATCATTCTAACAAAAGGACACATGCGTACACTCATATGTTTATCACCATACTGTTCACTTTTCATAATAGCAAAGACATGGAATCAACCCAGATGCCCATCAACAATCGATTGGATAAAGAAAATACAGTCTATATACACTATGGAATATTACTCAGCCATAAAAAGGAATAAAACAATATCTTTTGCAGCAAGTTAGATTGAGCTGGAGGCCATTATCCTAAGTGAACTAATATAGGAACAGAAAACCAAATATCAAATGTCTCACTTAGAAGTGGGAGCTAAACTTTGGGTACCTATGGACATAAAGAGGGAACAATATACCCTGCGGGCTATCGAAGGGGAAAGGGACGAAGAGGGACAAGTGATGAAAAACTAACAATTGGGTACTACACTCACTACCTGGTTGATGGGCTCAATCAAACCTCAGCATCACAAAATGTACCCAGGCAAAAGAAACCTGAAGCAGGAAGCAAACAACAGGACATCTGATTTTACTCATATCTCCAAGAGACAAAGCAAGGAGGATCCACCTTGTCTCTGTTTCTTTCTCTCTCTCTCTCTCTCTCTCTCTCTCTCTCTATATATATATATATATATATATATATATATATATATACACACACACACACAAACACACACACACACATATACTCTCTATCTATCTATATAGATATATGTATATACATATACTCTATAGATATAGATAGAGAGCGAGAGAATATACATATACAGTATATATATATAGTATATGTATATATGCTATATAAGTATATAGAGAATATATACATATATAGTATATATATACATACATATACTATACATACACACACCTATAATAGGTGTGTGTGTCTATCTATCTTTGTTGCTTTTTCCTTTCTGAGGGGAGGAAGAATATATTCAAGGTTGTGTCCTTCAGGATAAATTTCTAAATATGGAATTACTGGGTTAAAGTTCAGGCACACATTTAAAGTAAAAATTATTTCTAGCAATTTTTATTTCTGTTTTTTTTAAGTAGGAATTTGAAAGAATAAAACATTCCTTGTCCTTACAGATAGCTGTCTTCAATTAAAAATTTCAGCTCCTTCCCGTTAAAAGTCATCACTCTTCTATTCTAAAACTGTACATACCATGGGTGCTTAATCAATGAATATTGAATTAAATTCCTAGCACTCCTAGTCCTGAAAACTAGCCATTTTTATATGAGCATATTCCCCTTATTTCCAAGAACACTGCAATATGTCTTAATTTTTCAGGATCTGTCTCTTCATCCTCTGACTTACAAATAGCTTGAGTCTTCAAAATCATGTTGAGTATTTTGTATCTTGATTTCATGAATTTTCCAACTCTGTTAATGTCTTGTTTTTGTTTTTGTTTGAGACAGTGTCCTGCTCTGTTGCTCAGGCTGGAGTGCAGTGGCGCAATCTCCGCCAGCTCACTGCAACCTCTCTCCCTGCAGCCTTGTCTCCTGGGTTCAAGCAATTCCCCTGCCTCAGCCTCCTTAGTAGCTGAGACTATAGGCACCCACTACCACACCCGGCTAATTTTTGTATTTTTAGTAGAGACGGGATTTCCCCATGTTCGTGAGGCTGGTCTAGGTCTCCCGACCTTGTGATCCACCCGCCTCAGCCTCCCAAAGTGCTGAGCTTACAGGCATGAGCCACTGCACCCAGCCAATGTCCTGTTTTTCAAAGGATTTTGACACACATACTCCCGATTAGCATAGTAAACTCAAAATGATTACTAAATCTTTTTGAAATTCAAGCAAGATTTTGCTTGTGCTTAGTTGTTTGGTTTTTTGTTTTGTTTTGGTTTGGTTTGGTTTTTAGACAGAATTTTGTTCTTATTGCCCAGTCTGGAGCGCAGTGGCACATTACAGCTCACCAGAATCTCCGCCTCCTGGGTTCAAGTGGTTCTCCTGCCTCAGCCTCCCGAGTAGCTGGGATTACAGGGGTGTGCCACCATACCCAGCTAATTTTGTGGGGTTTCTCCATGTTGGTCAGGCTGGTCTCAAACTCCCGACCTCAGGTGATGTGCCCACCTCAGCCTCCCAAAGTGTTGGGATTACAGGCATGAGCCACTGCACCCGGCTGTGCTTAGTTTTTAATAATGCAAAATTGTTTTGAGCCAGTACTCCTTTTTTAAACTAATTTGATTCTCCTCTTTAATATGCTACATTGAAAATCTAGCCAATATCAGAATTAGCCATATGGCTGATAAAAGAAAGCAATAATAATTAGAATCATAATTTCTTAATTTGTCTAGAAGGCTTTTTCTCTTTTTTCCAGATTTATTAAGGTATAACTGAAAAATAAAAACTGTACATATTTACAGTGTACAACGTGATGTTTTGACATATGTGTACATTGTAAAATATTTAAATAAAGCTAACTGACATATGCATCAACTCACATACTTATTTTTTGTGCTGAGAACATTTTAGAGCTATTCTTTTAGCAATTTTCAAGTATACAATACAGTATTATTAAGTATAGTCACCATGCAGTACAATAGGTCTCCAGAACTTATTCATCCTGTCTAGCTAAAACTTTGTAACACTTGACCAATATCTCCTCATCGGCCACTCCAGCTCCTGGCAACTACTATTTTGCTGGCAGCTTCTATGAGTTGGACATCTTAGATTCCACATAAGTGAGATCATGCAGTATTTTTCTTTCTGTGGCTGGCTTGTTTCACTGTGTAATGTCCTCAAGTTCATCCATGTTGTCACAAATGGCAGGATGTCCTTTGTTTTTAAGGCTGAATAGTATTCTAGTGTTTATCTATACCACATTTTCTTTATCCATTCATCTATCAATGGACACTTAGGTTGTTTCCATGTCTTGCCATTGTGAATAATACTGCAATAAACATAAAAGTGCAGATATCTCATCAACATACTAATTTCATTTCTTTTGAATATATGCTCAGTAGTGGAATTTCTGGGTCATATGGTAGTTCTATTTTTAATTTTTTGAGGAACCTCAATGCTCTTTTCCATAGAGGCTGCACTAATTTGCATTCCCACTGACAGTACACAAGGGTTCCCTTTTCTTCACATCCTTGCCAACACTTGTTATCCTTTGTCTTTTTGATAATAGCCCTTCTAACAGGTGTGAGGTGACATCCATTGTGATTTAATTTGCATTTCCCTGATGATTAGTGATGTTGAGCTTTTTTTTTTCAAATGCCTATTGGCCATCTGTATGTCTTCTTTTGAAAAATGTCTACTGATGTCCTTTACCTATTTTTTAACTGAGTTATTTGTGCTCTTGCTTAACAGCCATTTTCTTTAGACTCTGCTGGACCATGTTAAAAAAAGAAATAGGCAGAACTAAGACAAAAAAAATTAACCTGTAATAATCCACCAGTTAGCTATTTTATCTACTCTTTATACCTTTGAATTTTTTCTATCATAATTATTCTCTTCCTGCAATTGGTCACTACTAATATATTTATGGTTGAGTTAGAGTCTGACCATATAATGTTTTTACGGGCATAGCAATGCTACCTTTAAAAAGTTATCCTGGCCAGGCACGGTGGTTCACCTCTGTAATCCCAGAACTTTGGGAATCTGAGGCAAGTGAATCATGACGTCAGGAGATCAAAACCATCCTGGCCAACATGGTGAAACTCTGTCTCTACTAAAATACAAAAAATTAGCCAGGAGTGGCGGCAAGCACCTGTAGTCCCAGCTGCTCAAGAGACTGAGGCAGGAGAATTGCTTGAACCCGGGCGGCAGAGGTTGCAGTGAGTCAAGATTGTGCCACTGCGTTCCAGCCTAACGATAGAGCAAGACTCCATCTCAAAAAAAAAAGTTGTCCTACAGTTATAATCTCACAAACATACAGTTTATCATGGCTTTGTTTCTAATATCAAAAGACAGGGAACTATGTAAATCTCCAACATCAGTGAGTTAGTTAAATACATGATGGAACATGCACCAAGAGAGTATTTTGCAGCCAATAAGAAAGAATGAGACACATCTACATATGCCAATGTAAGATGAATTCTGTGGTACATTTTAAATGAGCAAAGCAAACTGCAAAACATTGTGTACAATATGCATTTTGTGTGTTTAAAATATCTCTACTTGGTTACACAAGAAACTCATAGTTGTAAGGAAGGCAGTGGGGGACGTGGTTCTGAGATGTAAGGAAAACTTACTCTTCATTGAAATTTAATTTTTTTTTTGTTTTTTGTTTTTTGTTTTTTTGATACAGAATCTCGTTCTGTCATTCAGGCTGGGGGGCAGTGGCATGCTCATGGCTCACTGCAGCCTCAACTTCCTGGGGTCAAGCAATCCTCCCACCTCAGCCTCTCTAGTAGCTGGGACTACAGGGGTACACCAGGACACATGGCTAAATTTTTGATTTTTTGTAGAGATAAGGTTGCCCAGGCTGAAATAATTTAATTTTTTACCGTGAGCATATATTAATTTTTATTTAAACATAGAGAATCAAATGGGAAGGGGAGGGCTTTGGTTCTATAGTTCATGAAACCAGTCAAAATCACTATCAATTTTGGCTAATGATAATCAATTCAAATTGCAAGTTAGCAATTAATTTATCTCTGAATCCATCAGCAGCATTTCAACATCTCATCAAATCTTACTAAGAGTTTTAACCATATACCAAACAGTTATTTCCTCGGTCATTCATTGCATACTAACTGTAACTGTGGGCATGCACAATGCCAGCTGCCATGCTGGGACACAGGAACACAGCAGGGAGCAAGAAAAAGAATTTTTTGTTACCTCCTTGAGCTCAGAGTCTAGCAGGAAAGACCACCCATCCCAGTAAGTAACTGCAGAAATGTTGAAGAGCATTGTAAGAGCAGTTGAAGGGGTGCTGGCACAGTCTATGTATTAGGAAAGGACATTTAGCTGATGGCTCTAGTTAACCAGGTGACTGATGAGAGAGTGTGTTCTAAGAAGAGATGTGCAGATGGTGCCACCTCAAGGGTAAAGAGAGCTTTACCTGGCAGCACTGAAAGCCATCGGGACCAATGGAGCATCAAGTTCAGAGAAATGAATGGGGAGACCACCAGGGAGCCTTCCTAGGGGACTTGAGCAAGGCTGAGGACCCTGGACCTCACTTTAATGACAGAGAGAATCGCAACAGGATTTCAAGAAGGCGTGTCGGTCTCCTAGGGCCACTGTAACAAATTACCACAAACCAAGCCACTTAAAACAACAGAAATGCATTTTCTAACAGTCCCGGAGGTCAGAAGTCTGAAATCAAGATGTGGTGAAGGCCACGCTCCCTCTGAAAGCTCGAGGAGAGAATCCCTCCGAGCCTCTTCCTAGCTTCTGGTG
>PVKP010052794.1:0-12252 GCA_004027715.1 Plecturocebus donacophilus | reverse complement strand
AATTCTCCTGCCTCAGCCTCCCGAGTAGCTGGGATTACGGGGTGCGAGCCACCGCGCCCGGCTAATTTTTGTATTTTTAGTAAAGACAGGGTTTCACCATCTTGGCCAGGCTGGTCTCGAACTCCTGACCTCGTGATCTATCCGCCTCAGCCTCCCAAAGTGCTGGGATTACAGGCATGAGCCACCGCGCCCATCTGATGAGGGTCTTTTGTGCTGGGAAAGTTGGGGAGGGGACTCACCAGAAAGGTGGCGATGGCCGCCCCTGTCAGGAAGCCAGCCAGCACGTCGGACCAGTGGTTTCGGTACTCGGCCACACGGACCACGCCCACCAGGAAGGCCGGGCACAGCAGGGCCAGGCAGAGCGAGGGTTTGACCAGGCGGGAGCCCTTCACGCGGAACACGAGAGTCACGTACATCTGCGGGGAGCCGGACTGGTCAGGGGACAAGCGGAGGCAAGTCGCCGAACCCAAGAGGAGGCTCCTTTCTGAGTTAGGGTGCATGGTCAGAGCAATGGGGGGCTGGAGAGTGTGGCCAGGGACTCCAAGGATGGAGTCGTGGACCCTCAGTGGGCTTTTCCAGAAGCGTGACCAAAACGTTAAAGATGGGGTCAGGGATTGAGGATGTAGCCTGTAGGGCTAGAAGGTGTGGCCTGAGCTCCCAAGGGCAGAGGACAAGGTCTGGGGCCTAGGTGACTCTGCTCCAGAGTCACAGATGGGAACAAACGCTTGCTAGGTTAGAGCGTGGCCACAGAACTAGAGGGTGGAGTCAGGGCTAAGGGGGCAGGTACAGGAGCTCTAGGAGGCAGAGCCCCTGACCCCCAGGGGACCACTAACAGGGTGGAAGCGTAAACCCGGATGCCAGAAAACAGTTGAAACAACAGGGCATGTGACCAGGAAAAAGCAGGGGACAGAGTTAGGAATCCCACAGCAGTCAAGAGCAAGGAGCGTGGCCAGAGCTACAAGGGGCGGGAACAAGGCCCCCAGGAGAGGGGCAAGGACTCCAGGGGGTCGTCCCATCCACCTAGTCTCCCAGGTAATATCTAGCGCGTGTAGCATCCTGGGGGCCTGGCTAGGCTCTAGGGGTTCCGAGTCTTGGACATCAGGGACAGTGTCTCCATCCCATAGAGTGGAGCCAACAGCCTCCCTCACAAGCGTATTATTGGCTCAGGAGGCGGGACCAGAGAGCAAGGGGCGGAATCAATAGACTGGCTGGGGGCGGGGCTACGATCTGGGAGGAGGAGGAGCGAGAGCTTCCAACAGGTCGGCTCCCGCCTTAGGGGCGGGGTCATGGCACCCAGGGGGCGTGGGGGAACACAGGCTCCAGCCCTGGGGGCTGGCCACCTGGCCGCCGGTCACCGTCCAGCCCGCATCCCCATTTCCGACCCCCGAAGCTCACCGCCGTGTAGGTGACCGCGTAGGCGCAGAGGGCCGCATCCTTGCAGGGGAAGGCGCGGCGAGCAGCGGCCACGAGGCTGGGGCTGCCAGCGCAGGCACCCTGGTCAGTGACAAAGCGGTCGGGACCTGGGCGGTCCGGCGAAGGTGGCAGGCAGCCCAGGGCCGTGTAGTTGGGGCGGCACACGGACAGGAAGTGTGGCGTGGGGTTGCCGGTCACCACCTGTCCAGCGTTGGCGAAGATGGTTGTGGTGAAGAGGCCGAAGGAATAGACCCCTGGGGGTGGGATAGTGGAAGGGTTTATACGCCGGGCCCTGATGCCCCCATTGGTTCCATTGGACCTCTTATCTCCCTTTTCCTATAACTGCCACTAAAGCACACTTGGGACCCCGTAGCTGAGCCAACGCCCCCCTTCCTTTAGGACCACCAGGAAGGCACTCTGAGGCCTCCTTCCCCTAGGTACCCTCATTATCTGGCCCCTGTCTTTCTATGATTACGACTACGTCAGGAGCGGGTCTTCCCTTGGAGCCCCATTATAGCTGGCCTTGGACCTCCCCGCCAATACCATTACATCAGGATCCAGCCCATGCCCGGGACGGCCAGGGAAAACCCTAATGGCATATCTGGGCCTCTTCCTGCCTGCCCCTAAACTGGCTACTGCTGGGTTCATCACTCTCCTCCTGGGGCCACTAAGAAGTTAGAGCTGGGTCTCCCACCCTCTGCCCTGGGACCACAATTATAGGTAATTGTCACCAATTCCTTTTTTTTCAGAGGTGGGGTCTTGCTCAGTCTCCCAAGTAACTGGGACTCCCAAGCAGCTGAGTCTGCACCTCAGCCTCCCAAGTAGCTGGGACTACAGCCATGTGCCCCCATGCCCAGCTTTTCCCTGGAATTTTTTCTTTTTTTCTTTTTCTTTTTTCTTTTCTTTTTTTTTTTTTTTTTTTTTTTTTTTTTTTTTTTTTTTTTTTTTTTTTTTTTTTTTTTTTTTTTTTTTTTTTTTTTTTTTTTTTTTTTTTTTTTTTTTTTTTTTTTTTTTTGAGGTAGAGTTTAGCTCTTGTTGCCCTGATTAAAGTACAATGGCACAATCTTGGCTCACTACAACTTCCACCTCCCAGGTTCAAGGATTACAGGCGCCCGCGACCATGTGCAGCTAATTTTTTGCGTTTTTATTAGAGACAGGATTTCACCATGTTGGCCAGGTTGGTCTCGAACTCCTGACCTCAGGTGATCACCTGCTTTGGCCTCCCAAAGTGCTGAGATTACAGGCATGAGCCACAGCACCTGGCCTGGAATTATGACTGTCAGGCCCACAACTCTTTGCTTCTATACCCACCTCCCACCATTACCATGGGGCTGACCCCAGGCTGTGTCTCTCACCCAGGAAGCGGACCAGCCTCCGCAGTGGGGGGCTGAAACGGCAGCAGGCCCCGGACACGATGGTGCTCTCCCCGATGACTGGGGCCGCTGAAGGTGGTGTGGGGAAATAGGCACGTGCCAGCTCCCCCAGCAGGATCTGTGGGCAAGATCAAAGTGGAGTCTTCCTGGCCTTCCAGCCCATCCCCTCACCCACCCTCATCTGGCCCACCTGCCTCCTAGGAGGTCTTCATTGTCTCACCGTGAGGGTGGGCCCAGCAGTGACCAGTGCGTAGATGAGAGCAGGAGGCACTCGGCTGGCAGCCTCAGGCCCTGGGTAGGGCTTGGCATAGGTACTGTCATAGCAGAAGAATCCCTGGGTATGCACGGGGAAGGTGTCTGTGAACTCCAGGCGGTAAGCAAGCAGGATCACAATGCCCAGCAGCACCGACTGCCACCAAGCCAGGGCGGGGAGAAGCGGCGGAGAGAGAAGAGAGAGGGTCAGGGCCCCAGCTGAGGCCACAGAGGAGAGATATGAAGACGGAGAGACAGGAGTTAGAGACAGAAAGTGGAAGATGGAGAGAGATGGAGACAAGAGGGAGAGAGACTGAAAGAGCTGGGGAAAGGAGGCGAGAGAAGGGTCAGGGCTTAGGAGAAACAGAAAGAGGAGAAGGCAGAAACAGAAACAGAGACAGAGACGGGCCACGTGCAGCAGCTCGTGCCTGTAATCCCAGCACTTTGGGAGGCTGAGGCGGGAGGATCGCTTGAGCTCAGGAGTTTGAGATCAGCCTGGGCAACACAGCGTGACCTCATCTCTGCACATCTATAGTCCCAGCTACTTGAGAGGCTGAGTAAGGAAGACTGCTTCAGCCCAGAAGGTTAAGGATGCAGTGAGCCATGATGGCACCACTGCACTCCAGCCTGGGTGACAGAGAGGGACCCTGTCTCAGAAAAAAGAAAGAAAAAGGAATGGTTGAAGAAAGACAGACAGAAAGAAAGAAAAGAAAAGAAAAAAAGAAATAGGTGGCTCACACCTATAATCCCAGGACTTTGGGAGGTTGAGGCAGGTGGATCACCTGAGGTCAGGAGTTTGAGACCAGCCTGGCCAATATGGCAAAACCTTGTCTCTACTAAAGATACAACAATTAGCCAGGCATGGTGATAGATGCCTGTAATCCCAGCTACTCGGGAGGCTGAGGCAGGAGAATCACTTGAACCCAGGAGGCAGAGGTTGCAGTGAGCTGAGATCGTGCCACTGCGCTCCAGCCTGGATGAAAGAGTGAGGCTCTATCTCAAAAGAAAGGAAGAAACAGAGAGAGAGAAAGGAAAGTGACGGAAGTAGGGGAGAAAAGGAGAAAAAAAGCAAGAGAAGGGGGAGAAGGGAAGGGAATTGTAGAGAGGGAGAGAAGAGATGGGCATGGGGAGAGAGAATAGGGCCGAGGCTCAGATGAGAGACAGACAGACAGCAGGTGGTGGAGAGACTCTCCCACAAGGAAGGAAATCAGAGGTTAGCAGGAGTACTAGCAGCTCCACAGGTCTAACCCTCACTGTGGGCAGGGGGGGTCATACCAAGCTTTGTCCATGAATTGATACATTTTACCTTTACAACAGCCCTAGGAAGCCGGGCGCGGTGGCTCACACCTGTAATCCCAGCACTTTGGGAGGCTGCGGCGGGAGGAGCACTTGAGGCCAGGAGTTCTAGACCATCCTGGCCAACATGTTGAAATCCCATCTCTACCAAAAAATACAAAATTAGCCGGGCATGGTGGTGCATGCCTATAGTCTCAGCTACTCAAGAGGCTAAGGTGGGAGAATTGCTTGAACTTGGGAGGCAGATGTTGCAGTAAGCCGAGATTATGCCACTGCACTCCAGCCTGGGTGACAGAGTGAGAGCCCATCTCAAACAAACAAACAAACAAAAACAGCCCTAGGAGATAGGATGCTGGTGATGCCCATTTTATGAATGAGGAGACTGAGGCTCAGGAGGGTACTTGCGGTGTCCAGCACCCTGCAGTGTCGATAGGGCAGAGGAGGATTGGACCCTGGGGAGTGGCACTTCTGAATCCAAGCTCATAACCACTTCTCAAGAGACAGGGGACAGCAAGGGAGATCCCAGCAATGGAAAGTGGGTACAGATAGGAAGACAGAGGTTAGACAGAGACAGAGATAGGCACGCCCTCTCGGGGAGAGGGATAGAGGTCCTCACCTCCACGAATACAAAGCAGGGGATGATGGAGAAACTCCTCTTCAGGTGTGGTCTCCCTCCCGCCATGGTGAAGGCCAGGCCTGCAGAGTGAGGAGGGAGTGGGAGTCCCAGGGCTGTGCCTAGGGGAGGGCTCAGGTCACTGGGACTCTGGCCCCATCCCTGAGTCCTTTGGCCACACCCCTGGCCCTGAAGATGGGTCCGGGGGAAGCCCTGACTCCACCCCTTGAGCCTTCTGGCCATGCCTCTGCAATCCACTTCCCGCCTTGTTAGTCCCAACCCTACTGGGGACACCCACCTCCCCTAACACCACTCCCTGAGATTCTGGAGATTCTATAAGGGTCCCCTTCCTCTACAGCTGACATGGGAGACTCTGACCCAGTGCCTTTTAGGAGATGGTCCTTGAAAAGAGACTCTCCAGCCTCATGGGAACCCCTCCCACATGACATTTAGAAGGGCCCCCAAGGCCAGGTACGATGGCTCATGCCTGTAATCCCAGCACTTTGGGAGGCCAAGGCAGGTGGATTACCTGAAGTCAGGAGTTTAAGACCAGCTTGGCCAACATGGTGAAACCCCGTCTCTACTAAAAATACAAAATTAGCTGGGCTTGGTGGCAGACATCTATAATCACAGCTCCTTGGGAGGCTGAGGCAGGAGAATCACTTGAGCCCAGGAGGCGGAGGTTGCAGTGAGCCAAGATTGTGCCACTGCACTCCAACCTGGGCAACAGAGCGAGACTCTGTCTCTTAAAAAAAAAAAAAAAGAGTCCCCACCAGTTTTTAGGGAACCCCATCCTCTTTCCCAAGGGGCCCTGATCCCTGCCAGGCCCTTCCCCTGAGTCCTGTCCTCCATGGCTCCACAGGGGCTCCTCCCTCTGTCCCCATGGGCTGTGGTGTTGGTGTCTGATTGGGCTGATAGCCAAGCCCTCCTTCTCTGCCAACTGCTTCTCCCTCCTTCCCCCTCTTCCCAGCCGGTCTGCCTCCCAGTTCTCTTCTTCCCTCCCCCAAGGCTACCCCCAGTCCCCAGCGCTTCAGGGCTCAACACAGTCACATCTGCTTACACCCATTCTTCCAGCCCCATCTCACCTGTGAAAGCGCCCTATGGCTTCCCCCAGGCTGCATCCACACCCGCAGACTCACAGCTGCTCCTGGTGGCCAGCAGGGCAGGGATGGTCACCCCCATTGTGCAGATGTGGAAACTGAGGCCCAGGCAGGTGAGGGTAGGCACTCTGGGTCCAGCGCCCCAACCACGACGCTCATTCTGTAGTGTGATACGGGGTGATGGTCGCCAGAAGTCCTAGAAGCCCAGAGTCACCCATGCTGGCACCCCTAGGAAGCACAACCCAGCCACAGCCTCCATCCTACCACACACACACACACACACACACACACACACACGGCACAGCGTTTATCCATCCCACAGTAAAGACCAGGCACTAGCTCACTTCCAGGCACTGTGCTGGACGCCACTTTGCAGTGAACAAAACGGGGCCGCTCGTTCAGACAGGTGTCCAACACACACAACAAACGTCACTGCATACTCACACACAGTGGGCACACAGCATGTCAGAGACACCCAAACAGATCAAACAAGTCCCCACCCCCCACCTCCCACCCTGGGCCAAACAGAGAAACACATCAGGAGACCCTACACACATCACAGTCCCACATAAGCCCTCACCCCGCCACAGTCAGGGACACACAGGCCTGCAACACACTTAAGAGTCACAGCAAAGAAAGAGTCACTGCACACAATGGGGGTCACAGAACCCATCAGAGCGTCACACCCCTAATTACAAGGCACTCAGTGACAGCCACCCACACACTAACAGTCTCTTATTCACACCGACAGTCATAAGGGAGAGACACGGTGCCATCCACAACCACAGCCACATGGCCATGTCCACAGACCGTGACACAGACTCACAACGCCACACAAGAAAGGCGCACGGTGCACAACCACAGTCACACACACACACAGACACACACACCATCAGAATAAGCACACAGCAGTAGCCACACAATGACAGTCTTACTGTCATTGCACACAACCACACAGACGCCAAGACAGTCACACACAGAGACAGCAGCCACACGGGGGGCCAATGGCAGCCACAGCACAGCCACACACACACCATCCGAGTGACACCCACAACGACAGCAGCACAATGACAATGACACCCGCAGACCTCCTGAAGCCACACAATCCCAGCCACACGATGTCCGTTGCACAACCACACACAGACACACAATGACAACCACACAATCACAGTTACCCACGGCCACCCTCACCACGGGCGCTGGGCTCCTCCGCCCGGGGTCTCCCCCGCCAGCTCCGTCCCCTCCGCCACCACAGCTCGCTGCCTCCCCTCCCCCGCCCCTCCCCGCGCTGGACCCGGAGGCACCCGACTTCAGGAACCGGGGAACGACGCCGAGGGTGGGAAGCCCACCGGAGGGGATGAGGGGCGCCCCCAGCCCCTCCCCTCACCGCGTCGAGGCCGCAGTCGCCTGAGACCCCGCTCCGCCTAGATGGCCCCGGCGCGGCGAGATGGACAGACGGCCGCCGGCCCGGCTGGCAGGCGCGGAGACCGAGATGCGGTCGGCCGGGCCGGGCAGCGCCGCGCAGACTCCGAGGTGGAGGGAGGGGCGGGGCCTCCTTTGCATAGCCCCTCGTAGGGCGGGGCCTCAGGGGCGGGGCGGGGCCTCCGTGCTCTTGGGGGCGGGGCGTGTTAGTACCAGTCGTGGGAAGGAACCAAGAATGGATGTAAAGACAGAAGACCCTGGGGTTTGGGGAGGCTCCAAGGGTAATAGGAGAGAGGGGCTTCAGAGCATGTCTGTGCCCCTTGCTCTCTGGGCCTCAGTTTCCGCGTTCACCAGGGCCCCCCAGAAAGGAAGGCTCTATGGCCAGTGTGGAAGTCTGTCTGTCCGCTCGTATCTGGACAGAATGACTCCTTGCCTTGTCATATATTAAATCTGGCTTCACTATGTCCCCTGATTCCAAGCCCACACATCCCAAAAGACCTCTGGGGCCTCTACACGCCTCCCCCGCAACACTGAAGAGTAAATTGGGAGGGCAGGGGGATTCCTAGCACAGGAAGCAGTAGGACTAACAGTCCAGGGCGAGAAAAGGGTCTCAGCTAGTTTATTTTTTCTCTGGAGGGGTCTTCAGGGAGAGCAGTCCTGGCTGCTCAAGCTGTGGAGAGAGAGGGTGGGTCAGGGCCTGACCGGGTCGGGGGACTCCAGGGCTGCAGGGCAGAGACCAAATGTCCAGATCGGGATCTGGGCCTGTCCCGAGAGTCTAGACTGGGAGTCCAGGGCTGGTCAGGAGGGGAATGGGTGGGTGGGGGGCGGGAAGTATCTGCACCGTGTGGGAAGGAATGACGGCTTTTGCTGAAAGGTGGCTGAGAGAGGTCCTGGTCAGAGTCAGAGTGAGAGTCCCAGGAGGTGAGTGAACGGCTCAGGTACCGGTGCCCCTTGTGGCCTGCAGGAAGGACAGGTACCCTGAATGAGACCCTCAAGTAACCTCCAAATATATGCTCTGTGTCCCTTCATAGTATACCTCACTGATACTTAAACGATGACCCCCAAGTCCCTTAAATGTGATTCAATGTGACACCAAATTATGACTTCAATGACCCTTGAATTTTACCCAACTGACACCTTTTTTTGTAAGATGAGGTCTTGCTCTGTTGCCCAGGCTGGAGTGCAGTGGAACGATCATGGCTCACTGCAGCCTTAACCTCCCAGGCTCAAGAGATCCTCCTGCCTCAGCCTCCTGAGTAGCTAAGACTGCAGCCGTGCACCATCACTCAGTTAATTTTTAAATTTTTTGTAGAGATGGGGTCTCACTGTGTTTCTCAGGCTGGTCTCAAACTCCTGCACTCAAGAAATCCTCCCACCTCGGCCTCCCAAAATATTAGGATTACAGGTATGAGCCACTGCATGGGGTCCCCATGGACCCATATAAGATCCAAGTGACAGGGCCGGGCACGATGGCTCACACCTGTAATCCCAGCACTTTGGGAGGCTGAGGCGGGCAGATCACGAGGTCAGGAGATCGACACTATCCTAACACAGTGAAAGCCCGTCTCTACTAAAAATACAAAAAAATTAGCTGGGTGTGCTGGTACATGCCTGTAGTCCCAGCTACTCGGGAGGCTGAGGCAGGAGAATCATTTGAACCCAGGAGGCAGAGGTTGCAGTGAGCCAAGATCATTCCACTGCACTCCAGCCTGGGTGACAGAGTGAGACTCTGTCTCAAAAAAAAAAAAAAAAGATCCAAGCAACACTGAATGTGACCATGAATGACTCCTGGATGAAAACTCCAGTGACTCCTTAATGTGACCCCAGAATATTACTTAATGTGACTACAGAATAACACCTAACAGATGGATATCACTCCCAAATAGGCTCTCTGAACATAGTCCCCTCGAGTGAAGCTAGACAATGACCTCCCACCCCTGGACAATTCTCAGCCTCCCTCACCCCTGAGGCTTGAGGCCTTGGGACGAGCCCCCAAAGACATGGTGAGGCCGTCGATGGAGTTCTGCAGCAGGTGCACAGCAGACCTACAGGAAGATGAAGATCTGGGGGTCCTGGGAGACTCCAGACTGTTTGGGGAGTGGACAGCAGTAGGACTAAGATTGGGGGCCATGGTTGGGGTGAGTCCTAGGGGGTGAGGGAGCTCTGGACTCAGGTGGGCTCCAGGTTCTGGAAGTCACTGCCAGATCCCGTTTGGGAAAGGGGTTCACATGAGGGTCAGGGGTCAGACTGAGGTCTGGGCATCACCATATGTCACTCAGTTCCTTCTGGAGGTCATCCTTCCAGCAGCCATCAGCTCCGCGCAGTATCTTCTCAGTCTCCAGCCAGGCAGACGTCTCATAACCCTGCTGCTTCATGTTGGTCAGGATCTGAGGTGGGGAGAGATGAGAGAATAGCAATCATAATAATAGTGACAATAGTAAAAGGTGACTGTTACACAGCACTTATTATATGCCAGGCTGCATTCAAGTGCATAATGCTCAGCTAACACAGACACCTGATCAGGTAGGGATGAGTGTTTGTTGTTGTTATTGTTTGTTTTTTGAGACAGGGTCTCACTCTGTCACCCAGGCTGGAGTGCAGTGGTGCTGTCAGGGCTCACTGCAGCCTCAACCTCCCAGGCTCAAGTGATCCCCCCACCTCAGCCTTCTGAGTGGCTGGATCTACAGGCACATGCCAACACACCCAGCTAGTTTTGTTGTTGTTGTTGTTGTTGTTTGTAGAGACAGGGTTTCACCATGTTGCCCAGGCTGGTCTTGAACTCCTGGGCTCAAGCCATCCACCCACCTCAGCCTCCCAAAGTGCTGAGATAACAGGCATGAGCCACCATGCTCAACAGGTTGAGATTTTTTTTTGAGACGGAGTTTCGCTCTTGTCACCCAGGCTGGAGTGCAATGGGGCAATCTCGGCTCACTGCAACCTCCGTCTCCCGGGTTCAAGCAATTCTGCAGCCTCAGGTTCCTGAGTAGCTGGGATTACATGTGCCTGCCACCACACCCGGCTAATTTTTGTATTTTTAGTAGAGACGGGGTTTCACCATGTTGGCCAGGCTGATCTTGAACTCCTGACCTCAGGTGATCCTTCCACCTTGGCCTCCCAAAGTCCTGGGATTACATGTGTCGGCCAGGATGAGTTATTATTACACCCATTATACAGATGAGGAAACTGAGGTTCAGAGAGGTTGAGTGACTTGCCCACAGTAACACAGCAGTGAGGGGCAGAGCTCGGATTTGAACCTAGTCTTCGGTCCGATGGCAGAGGCTGACCAAAATCCCCATCCCTCCCTCTCCCATTCCTCCCCAGGGTCCCCATCTCCTCCACTCACTTTGTGGCATTTCACCTGCATTTTCTGCATTTTCTGAATGTTCACCAGGTTCTCTGAGATCTCATCCTCCTGGGCCTCTGTGGAGAGAGGGGGCTCAAGGGGACAGGGGCTAAAAGAAGGACCCCCCCCTCCCCCGCTCCTGGCTGTGCTCCAGGCACTCACGGAGCTTCTGATAGATGCAGGTCACCTCTTCCCGAACCAGTTCCAGCTCCTCCCTCAGGAACTTCTTGCTGAGGGGACAGTGCAGCCTAGAAGGGCACTTGCTGCCTGGCCCCTGACCACCCATCCCCCCAGTCTGTCCCCTCCCCACACCTCCCTGCCCATTTCCCCCGCTTTCTACAAGCCCCTACCCTCATCCCCATCCTTTCCTTCTGATCCCCAGCCTCCCATTCTTTCAGCCTCTCCCAACCCACTCAGCCTCCTATCACCTGGCCCCCACCTCCCCACCTCCTGTCCCCCAACTCTCTACACCCCCAGCCTCCTGTCCTGTCAGCCTTCCCTGCCACCCCCCTTTCTGATCCCCTGGCCTCCTTTTCCATCCCACCTCCAGCTTTCTGTCTTCCCTGTCTTCTGGCCTCTCAGTCTCCCATTCCCCAACCCCCACCAGCCGCCTGTCTCCCCTGAGCCTCTCATCCTCTCCTCTTTCATTTATTTATTTATTTTTTGAGGCATAGTCTCACTCTGCCACCCAGGATGGAATGCAGTGGCGCGATCTCGGCTCACTGCAGCCTCTGCCTCTCGGGCTCCAGTGGTTCTCAGCTTCCCCAGTAGCTGGCATTACAGGCACCAGTCACCATACCCGACTAATTTTTGTATTTTTAGTAGAGATGGGGTTTCACCATGCTGCCAGGCTGGTCTCAGGTGATCTGCCCATCTTGGCCTTCCAAAGTGCTGGGATTACAGCCATGAGTAACCGCACCCAGCCTCATTCCCTCCGGCTTTCCATCATCCCCCAGTCTTCCTCACCCAGGCCTCTGCCATTTCCCTGATCCTGCCATGGTTCCCCAGTTCCTGGCCTCCCTTCCCTCCCATGGACTCCCACCTGCCCTCCCACCATCACCCACCTGTCATGGATCTCCTGGGCCAGCAGCTGCAGGCCGTGAGCGGTGTGGGCATGCTGCACCTCCTCACTGTCACGCAGGGTCTTCTCCAGCCCCCGCAGGCCTTGGGCCATGGCCCCATACAGCTCCTGCTGGCCCTGCTCCAAAGAGGGGCCCGACTTGTGCCCCTCCTTCTCTCCCTGGCAGCCTGTGGGGCTCAGCACCTCTGCAGAGAGTGTGGGACCTTGACTGAGCCCTGATCCCACCCTGAACCCAGCTTGTCCTAATCTTGACCCAGAACCCAGACTCTCCCAAGACTCTCCCAATTTCTCTCACCCTGACCTGGCCCAGCTGATCCCAACAGGACCAGCTTCCAGCCTGATTTTTTTTTTTTTTTTTT
>PVKP010052793.1:0-12270 GCA_004027715.1 Plecturocebus donacophilus | reverse complement strand
TTAGTTATGCCCATTCATAGTCTTCCCAGACAGGGTCAAGTTCAGCCAGAAGAAGGGACTCCCTCTCTCTCCATTACATCACTGGTCAGTAGTCACAGGTCAGCTAATCACATGAAGACTCAGTTTTTGAGCAGATTTGAGTAAAAGTCCTGAGCTAGGAAATACAGAAGTCAGAGAAAAATGTGATCTTAAGCTCCTCTCTATGCCTTAGGCCAGTTCCCCAGAAGCACAGCTTAAGATGGGATTCTGGGGCTAATGACTTATTAGGGAAGTGCTCTCAGGAGAAGCCAGTGAGAGATGTGGTTTGGGGCAAAAGAAGAGTCAGGCCAAGGACTGGTTGTAGCTGAATCCTAGACTGAACTTGAGTGCAGTGGAAATTCTGGGAGGGTGTACAGTCCCAGGTTACTCTGGGTTGTATGGGGAGAGTGAGCTTCACATGTTTATTTCTGACTGTCACGGACTACAGATGGCCTGCAGGAAGGAGAGCACAATCTCCCTGTGTCTCTGTTCAAGGCAGCTCCTGAGGGCAGGTCTCCTGTGGGTGGAGTGCCTCTGGGAGCACCTATGCTTTTAGCACTGAACTGTGGGTGCTCAGGCTCATTAATGACATCTGGGGAAAACATTAAAACTGTGCAGATGCAGCTGTGGTGAAAAACAATATGGATGCATGGTCACAATTGACTTCTTAATACACTCCCAGGTCTCAGCCTTCGACCATGCAAGGAGGGAAGAGGTGGTGCCCACAGAGCAGGTGGTGCCCAAAGGGCAGGTGGTGCCCACAGAGGAGGTGGTGCCCACAGAGCAGCTGGTGCCCACGGAGAAGGTGGTGCCCACAGGGCAGGTGGTGCCCATGGAGCAGGTGCTTCCCCAGCCATGGGATATAGGGTCAGGGCTACAGCAAGGCTCACCCCAGTGAAAAGGATGTCTGCTCCGCATCCCTGCCACATGAAGCAGTAAACAGCAGCTCTGTTGGCACAGAGGGAAAAAGCTAGGACCAAGGTCCCACCTTTCAGCACCACTTACCTGCTGGAATCTTTGGGCATCATGCCAAGCCCTCCCTGGGGGCTGGTTGTGATGTTCTCACAGGGTGTTTACTCTCTAGCTTGTCAGCTTCCTGGGCCCTGAAAGTGTCTATGAGTGTAACCTTAGACTATATGTGTGGTGACTCAAGATTGACAGAGGAGCTAGACGTGATGGCTCATGCCTGTAATCCTAGCACTTTGGAAGGCCAAAGTGGGTGGATTACTTGAGGTCAAGAGTTTGAGATCAGTCTGTCCAACATGGTGAAATCCATGTTGCTCACCTGTAATCCCAGTTACTTGGGAGGCTGAGGCAGGAGAATCACTTGAACCTGGGGAGCAGAGGTTGCAGTGAGCCGAGACTGTGTCACTGTACTTCAGCCTGGGTGACAGAGTGAGACTCTGTCAAAAAAAAAAAAAGATTGAAAGAGGGACACACACTGACCTTTGCAAGTGCAGATAATCAGAGAAATGAAGAGGATCCCCCGGCATCAAGGCTTTAGGGTTACAGGTAGAGGTGCCCCCCTCCCAGGAAGAGAAGGCATGGCCAAGGAGTAAGACTTGGTTCCAGATTAGATGACCAAAATCCAGAATACAGGCCCATGTCCTCATGTTGTCCTTGTTGCTCTGACCCTTTGACATGTGGTTCTTGTGCTGGGCCAGGGCCATTGGGTTTGTCTTCCACAGAGTCACTCACTGTGTGACCTCAAATCCCTGCCAACTGTTCTTCCTCATCCAGACCTCAGGATCTCTTACCCAGACCAAAGCTCTTGCCCCATCTGTCCTCAGCAGCCCACTTCTTCCCACCTCCAGCATCTATCCGTGATCTATCCTAACCTCCACAGCAATCTGGTTTCAGCTCAAATCATATTTCTTCCTTAAACATTATTTAGGTGTCCCAAAGCCTGGAGTGGGTCCACTGGCCATCACCAGAGGAATCTGGCCTATGGGTCATCCACGTGAAAGGGCAGTCCTGATGTATCAGGAGGCTGCTTCTTAGAAAACTTCAGGTTCTGAGTTAACACAGCAAAGTAAAAATTTCAGCCTAGCCAATGCTCTGCTCAGGACGTGCCTAAGGACACCACAAGCTCTGGAAGGAAGAAGGCTCAAGGGCTCCTCATGGAGGATGTGCATCCTTGGCCCACATCCTCTGCACCAGAGCTGTCAAATGAGGAAGGCAGGCATCTGGAGAAGCTGGGAAAGATGCTGGAGACTCATCCTGGAAAGGTCCTCCATCCCTCCACCCAAACTGCATGCATTAGAATTGACTTGTGCTTTACTGGGGCACCCGAGTCCAGCCTGCACCTGCACATAGTCAGAGACAGTGAAGCAAGAGGAACACATGTTTGAGCTCTAACACACACCTAAGAAGACACTTCCTCCAAGCACATATCCATTATAGTGAGTGAAAGAGTGATATCATCCAAAGAACAGAATACTGAAAGGCACATTATGCAAATGTGTGTTCCCAGTTATGGATTCATCTGAAAGCTTCCAAAACTTCCAAGACCTCATTCCAGGCTTAGCCAACAACCAGTGCTACCTCAGTGATTGAGTGAACGTTATTTCTAGGATAAATGATATTTCCCAGAACATTATATTCCAGGTCCCTCTCTCATCAAATGAGGGTCCTTAAGGTACATGCCTTGCCCAAGGTCATGCTGCCAGTTGGGCTGAAGGGCAGAGAGAGCCTCTCTGTGAGGTATGGTTTCTTCCTTGAAGCTCTCTAGGGAGCCCTGAAACTCAGGTGGCCTAGGGACAATGCTGTTGGATCTGGGGTACTGGCAAGTGCTGACATTGATAATTAATAGATAATGAAGCTGAAGATCAGGGATTTTTCAGAAATCTGCCCAAGTTCAGGAAGCAAAACTTCAATGTATACATTCAATCTACTCTAAGAAAGAAAATTTTTTTGGAAACTGGTTATTAATAAAGTCTACTTGCAAGAATAAACATCAGAAGCTGTAATGACAATTACAAAATTAATCAAACCTACAGTAATAACAAAACAAAAAAGAAAAGAACAGCAAGCTTGCTATTTCAACTAGTAAATTACAAAATAAAGTTGCAGTAATTAAACGGGGTGAAATGCATTTCATAGGTTAACACAGTGCTTTTGATTGTAGGTTGAAGTCACCCTAGAATTTAAGAAAAACACAAATTCACAGGCCTCTCTCAGAGCTGCTGATCTCATTGGTCTAGATGCAGTGTGGCCTGGGCTTCACAGTTTGTAAGTGCTCTTTAGATTATTATAACCAGCAGCCCACAGTTAAGAACCACTGGATTAATGGAAGGAAATCAACTGAAGAGATTTTTAAAAATGCAGATTCCTGTATCTGGGTTCGCTGATTCAGGCTCTGAGAAGGGATCTATGAGAAACAAGGTACGCAACACATATCAAAGTTTTGGAAGATTTGGAAAAGAAAATCCTGACACAGTTCCACATACAGGAGGGCATTCAGTAGATTATAAAGGTGGCATCTCAAAACGCTGAAGGAGAGACATAGCAAGGGTGTTGGTGTAATCCACTGGCCCTTTGGAGACCAAGTTGGATCTCGAGTTCACTTCTTCTAACTAAAACCATAAAGAAATAGGGTTAACTAACTGACTTCTAACTGTGGTGGAGAAAGGCTTTCTAAGGAAGACAGAAACTTAAAAGAAAAAATGCAAGGCTGGGTGTGGTGGCTCACGCCTATAATCCCAGCACTTTCGGAGGCTGAGGTGGGTGGATCACGAGGTCAAGAGATCGAGACCATTCTGGTCAACATGGTGAAACCCTGTCTCTACTAAAAATACAAAAATTAGCTGGGCATGATGGCGTGCACCTGTAATCCCAGCTACTCGGGAGGCTAAAGCAGGAGAATTGCTTGAACCCAGGAGGTGGAGGTTGTGGTGAGTGGAGATCACGCCACTGCACTCCAAGCTGGATAACAAGAGTGAAACTGTCTCAAAAGAAAAAAAGAAAAAATGAAATAGATTTGACTGTCTAAAAATGAAACTAAGTCATGAACTGCAAAATACATACACTAGAAGCAGCAAAGTGCAAAAAAGGAAAGTCACCACACATTACCGATAAAAGCTTAGCAATCTTAATTTGCCAAAAAATAAAATCTTAAATGAACTTTCATAAGCGAAAAGAAAAACAACAAGTATTCAGTAAAAAATGAAGCAGTAAACACAAAGAGGTAAACTACAAAACAAAATGTACAGTCAGTACATACCAAAAAGGATGTTCTAACTCATAAGTAATCAAAAGTGCTAATAAAAATCAAAATGACTCATTTTTTTTCACCCATCATATTGGAAAGGATTAAAAGTTTGACAAAAATCAAAAAATAGCAGGGATGTGGGAGAATTGAATTTCTCATGCACTGTTGTTGGAAATGTAAATTGGTATTCCTTTCTGGAAGGCAGTTTGTCAACTGAAATTAACTTTTTTTTTAAATCAGAAGCATGCCTTTAGCCTAGTAATCATATGCTTGGGAATTTATCCTAAGGAGATGATTGCTAAGTGGTACAAAGGTATAGATACAATGGCATTCATTAATGATTTTAATAGTGAAATTTTAGAAGCAACGTAAATATCTGTAAATAAATGATTGGTTAAATAATCTATAATGTATACATACAACAAAAGCCCCCACATTTGAAACAATGTATTTCCATAGATTTCTATTTACTGAAATGATGTGGTTCTTTTACACCTCCTCCTTTTGTACATATTATTTCTTCACCTTGGGCTGCCCATTCTCGCATGCTTTCATACGTGGTTCCCTCCTGGGAGTGCCCAACCAGCACAAATTGCCCCTTCTTCTGTAAAGTTGTCCCTCCCCTCTGAGCCACATAAGTAGTCACCACTCTTACTACCTAAAACATTCCTTTACCATTCCCATTGCAACACTTGTTCACTCATTCATTCAATACATGTTTTTACTGAGTACCTACTATGTATCAGGCTCTCTACAGGGCTTTTACCACCCTCGAAAAGAGTTGATATTTTTGTGGCCATCTTTTTCACTGGCAAACCTCTGCAGAGCAAGAAAGTGCATGATTTATTCTGCTATCCCAGATTTCAACTTGGTACTTGGTATATGAGCAATATTAGCTTATTGAATAAAAGGAAGAATGAATGAAAGAAAAGGTGAGTGGATGAATGGATGGGTAAATGGATAGGTGGATTAACTGAAGGAAGAATGGGTAGATGAATGAATAAGTGAGTGGTTTCATGAATAGAAAAAAATTATGGATGGATGAATGGGGGAGTGATGGAGGAGTGATTAGAAGAATACATGGGTGGATGTTTGAATGGATGGATGGATGAAGGAATAGAAGGAAAGATGAATAGATGAATGGATGAATAGATGGTTGAATTGATGGCTAGATGAATGGATGAATGAGTGAATATAAGAAAAGATGGATAGATGAGAAGATGGGTGAGTAGATGAAGAGGTGGATGGGTGAATGGAGGTATGGATGAATGAACAGAAGAAAGGAGAGCTGTAGGCATTGGTCGATAGGTGGATGGATGAGTGAATGGATGAGTGGATAGATGGAGGCTAGATAGATGAATGAGTAAGTGAGTGAGTGATTGAATGGTAAGGAAGACAGATGAATGTGAAAGGATTGGGTGGTTGAGGAGATGGAGTAGATGCATAGGTTGGTAGAAGGATAATCAGATAAGTAGGTGAGCAAATGGAAAGGATGGCATGTTCCTCAGTCCATCTTCTTGCTATCCTGCTTAAGGAAGGGCATTCAAAGAATTCTTATCATTAAACATTCTTTCCACAGCTATGTATGAGATCTACAAGGTGTTAAAAATTATCAAAGCTATGTAACTGTTGAGAAAATTGGCTCTACCATAACAAAATAGAACAGAAAAAAAAATCCCCTGTAAAACAAAAAGCAGCAAGTTTGTTTCATGGACCTTGGACATGTTGGGAAACCAACAGAGGAGAGAGAAGCAACTTAGAGATTACTGACAGTAGGAACCCACTTCCATGCCCAGGCCTGAGTGAGCAATGAAGAGTTCAGTGACCAGATCCAGGAGCAGCCCATGTGTTGGCATCTGACACTATCCTGATAGTCTCCACCAGTACCCAAGTGAGAGGACAACACCCTTGCTTCTCTTTTCCTTCTCCCCTAACTCACCCACCTGTGCCACCCACTGGCCAAACCCAACAGGGAACCAGCTGACAGGGGAACCTGGAATCATGGGATCCAGGTGTCAGCAGAGCAGGGAGGAGTGATAAATGCATTTGAGGACAAACAGGCCAACAACTTCACACCCAACAGAATTAAAATCAATATTTAAATGTGTCCACAATGTCACATTATTTGTCAGCCAAGCAACAGCAAATGAACGCTTACATATGTTATGAATAACTTATGTTGGGTGTGTGTACATTTCAATACAGCTGATGTGGAGGGGAGGAGCACCTGGGGACAATGAGGCCTTCAAGTGACCCTCCCGACACTCTTCGTGTGGTGTTAGTCTCAAGGCTCAGCTTCCTGTTCTCTAACAGAATAACTTTGGGCAAATCACTCAGTTTCCCACTCTTTAAAATCAACCTCAATTTTTCAAGATCCCTGTGAAGTGAAAGCAAAATAATGTTTGTAGAAGTACCCAGGACCTCATCTGACCTGATGGAAGCCATCATTATCATTGCTTCTAAGAGGCACTCAACCAGCCAGAGGAGGCAGGCACAGGTGCCCTTCAGCAGACCACTTTGTCATGACATAACAAAAACCTGAAGAAGTGCATCCTCCTAAAATTAAAAATCTCATGTCCATCGACACATCAGGACATCATGGTGGACGTGGGCAATGATTTAATGGCAAGGACACTCATCCCAGCCTATTTATATTAGTGCACATAATATATTCCTAAATATTGAGCAGGAAGGGGTAAATTAAATGACAGGGTATCAACACACTGGAACATGGAGAACATATGTGTTCATGTATGTAAATGTCTACAAATTTGTTTTCAGCTATAGTCTCTGAAATGAAATTACAGGTATTATTTTCTTTGCTTTCTTTCCTTAAAAAAATTATCAGTGATAGCGGGGCCAGTTCAGCTGACCCAGTGCCACAGTTCAGAAAGAAGCCATATTGACAGAGCAGGAACTAAGGACAAATTACTTGACTGAAGTCCTTCTCAGTGATGTCACTCTGCTTGCTAATGAACTGGCCACTCATGGTGGCCCTCAGGCAGCTAGCACTAACAGGCTGTAAAAGTGAGACTTCTAAGGTGTGCCTCCAGGGTCCCCTGTGCTCTGCTGCCTGCACGGCCACCATCTATAGTCACAGGTACAAATCACAAAAAAACCTCCCTTCCTGGTCTGCAAGGACTTAAGCCCTGGCTTCAGGACAATTCACATGGAGTCATAAGTAGCCATAGCTAACACACTTGCTTGTAAAACCTTTGCATTTTCTGTTTGCTTTTATCTTCCCCCCAAAATTTGAGACAGCTTCAGTGCATTCCTGAGAATCAGTACCTGCTAAAACACATGAAGCAGAAGGTGGAGGTGAAACACAGGGAGCTGAGCTTCAATCAAGTGGCTTTCTGCAAGTAGCACATGTGGCTTTGGAGTGGCCCCTGGGAGCCCCTTCACCTCTCGGGTCTCAAGCATCTTCTCTGTGAAAGGCAGGATGGCCATGATGACCCTGGAAACCCCACCATGCTCTAAGGCAAAATATCTCCTCTGACTCAATTTTTAGTTTTAATCTGACATAGTGAAGCAACGATTTAAAGCTCTAAAGCCAGCATGAGCAAATTTTTTCTGATAAGGGTCAGATTGCAATCTCTTAGCCTCCATAGCCTCAACGGTCTGTCTTACAACTGCTCAGCTTTGCAGTTGGGCACAAAACCCAGTCACGGACAGTAAGTGCACAAATTAGAATATTCGTGTTCTGAGAAAATGTTATTGACGAGACCATGTGGTAGGCTGGATTTTGCCTGTGGGTCCTCTTGTGCAGACCCTTTCTCTAAAGTAAGCTGTTTCCAAAGACTTAACTAGTGACTGATGGAGTTAATAAAAAATGTAGATGATGGTAACGATCATGAAGATAAAAATAATATAAGCCTATTCCTTTTACGTGAGAGCATGTATGTGTTCTAAAAATTAAAAGAGCACCAAAGATGGTTAGCAAAACAATGTCTCCTCCACACCCAAATACATCCATTGCTTAGCCCCAGAATCCACCTCACCTGACATGGCAAAGGAGATTTTGCAAATGTGATCAAGGTCATCAACATTATCATGGAGAGATGATGATCCTGATGATCTTGGTGGACCCAGTGAAACCATAGGAGTCCTTAAAAGCAGAGGACCTTTCTGGCTGTGTCAGAGAGAGATCTGAACATGGACAAAGGATTCAAAAAGAACTCACTCTTCTGTTGCTGGCTTGGGCATTGAGAAAGGATACCAAGAGAGCCAAGGAATTCAGGTAGCCAGGAGGAGCAAGAAAAGGCAAGGAAACAGATTCTCCTCTAGAGCCTCCAGAGAGGAATGCAGTCCTGCTAAGACCTCAAGCTCAGCCCCAGGAGACAGAAAGAACTGTAAGGTAATAAATATGTGTCACTTAAACCACTACATTTGTGATAATCTTTATAGCATCAGTAGAAAACTAATATCCTAACTCCCTGAGAAAAATTTGGAAATTACAAAATCTAATCTCACCTGTAATGGCATTACCCAGAGATATCCACTATTAACATAAATTAGAAATATTATTTTAGATTTCTATGCATATATGCAAAGAAATCTAAAATAGTGTATACATTATATATACTATTATGTATACATTATATATAATATACATTATGTGCTACTATTATAGATTATATACACTACATATATACACATTACATATGCTGTGTATATATACTACACATGTTTATATACTATGTAATATAAAATTGCCATATACATTATATACAATGTGTGTGTGTGTATATATATATGTATGCATTCTGTATACATTCATGTATATCTATATAGGAAGAGAGATCTAAATATAAACTACTATATCAGTTTACATTGGCTGTAATTTAAATTTATTTTATTTCATTTAACATTTTTAAAGAATTTTCTGGTGCCATGTTTTATAGTACTGATGAGTTATGATTTCTTCACGTCCCCCATTTTAATTGTTTCTGATCTTTTCATTAGTATAAAAATGGCCAAGGAGAAAATTCATGCATGTATCAAACTGTTAGGGTGTTATAAGGTTACTGTTCTCTTTTTGCCATAAAATTATTTTTTTTCCTGGTTTTGTTTGCCTTTAATTTCTTCAGGGTCCCTTTTGATGTATGAAAGTTTTGCATCTGTTTTATTCCAGGAGACAAGGGTTTCTCCATTATTTTTTTCTTCCCTGGCTGGAAAGGTGATTCTCAGTCTCAGATTTGTGTTTTCTTCTAGTGCTCATAAGGGTTCTTGTTTTCAGTTCTATCCTTGGGCTAGGTGGTAGTTGTTTAATTTCCCAAGTTGTTAAGCTGTGTTTCCATCCTCATTTATTGGATGATTCTTCACTTTTGGCCACAAATATTTAATGCCATTACCATACTCCACAGCTTCTAAAATAAAAAATTTTTGGTGTTAGCATCTCTGAGATCTGGGTCACTTTTCAGTCTCCAGCACCTAAAGGTCTTTGTTGGCATGGTGTGCAGGCCACTTCTTCCTGGAAAGTTTTGGATTTGCTTATGCTGTCATCTGGGGGCACTATGAATGTGAGACAACTTCAGGCAGCCTGAAGTTCCTTTGAACTTCACACGACAACACTGTGTGAGCATTGACTCCAATTCCAGTTCTCAGGGGAGACATATTTTCTTCCCTCCATCCACCATAAACATTAAGAATGCAAGAGCATTTCTTTGTGATCGGTTTCTGAATGGTGTTTCCCTTTCTTACAAACCCTTAGACCAAGGAAATAGCCCTTGTCATGGTGGTTCTATTAAATCCATCTTGGGAGTTTTTCCTCTGTTGGTGCATAGGGTAATACTGCATCATACAATCAATAATGTATCATATTCAACAAAATATATTACATATAAAATAAAATATATCCTAAGTTCAGTTTCTGGATTGCCTAGTATGTTTATTTTTCCTATTTCTTACTAATTTCACAAGTAAGACAGTGTTTTGAGATTTTTAACTTTAATGTTTCTTGTAGTATCTGGTAGAACAATTTCTTCCTAATTATTCATTCTTTCTAAAATGTTACAGGTTTTTTTTCTTTTCTTTTTGAGATGGAATCTTGCTCTGTCACCCAGGCTGGAGTGCAGTGGCATGATCTCAGTTCACTGCAACCTCTGCCTTAGTTCAAACAATTCTTCTGCCTCAACCTTCCAAGTAGCCAGGATTACAGGCATATGCTACCACACCCAGCTAATTTTTTTTGTATTTTTAGTAGAGATGGAATTTCACCATATTAGTCAGGCTGGTCTTGAACTCCAGACCTTTTGATCCGCCTGCCTCAGCCTCCCAAAGTACTGGGATTACCAGGCATGAGCCACCATGCCCAGCTCCAGGCTATTTTTTTCATTCCAGATTAATATTAGAATTAATGTTTCAAGTTCTCACACAACACTCATATCAGTAAATGAATAATATTTTTAAAACTCTGCTGAGATTTTTATAGGATCATCATTAAGCCTATGAATAAATGTGGGACAAATTGATAAGTCTGCAATATTAAAAGTTAATATATTTTCTAATCGAAACTGTTTGATCATCTAAAAGACCTTTTTATATTTTTCTATCATTAAAATTTTATAATTATAATTTTTTGTGATGCTTATGCAATTACTAAAAAGTGATTTATTTCCTATTATGTGATCACTTTTAGAATAGGTATGATATAATATTGAAAAAATATATGTTTTGTGGATATGGGGTGGTAGGTTCTGTAAATATTTATTAAATTTGCTTGTTCCAAGTCTGAGCTCAAATCCAGTTTTTTTTTGTTTGGTTTCTTTTCCCTCTCCATTAGGTTGGTAGATCTACCTCCATCCCTTTATGTTAAGCCTTTGTGTGTCCTTGCCTATAAGAAAGGTCTGAATACAGCGTACTGATGGGTTTTAACTTTTTATTCAGTTTGTCTAAATGTATGTTTTGATTGGGGCATTTAATCCCTGTAAGTTTAGGCTTAATATTGATATATGTGAGTTTGATACTGTTACTTAAGGCTAACTAGCTGTTTGCCCATTAGTTTATATAAATTCTTCATTGTTGTAATATTCTTTACTTTTTGGTAAGTTTTTAGGATAACTGATGCTGGTTGTTCATTTCTGTATATAGTGCTTCTTTCAGAAGTTGTTGCAAAACAGGCCTGGTGGTAATGAAGTCTCTGAGTTCTTGCTTGTTCGCAAAAAAATTTATTTTTCCTTGTCTTGTAAAACTTAGTTTGGCTGGATATGTGATTCTTGGTTGAAAGTTTTTTTCTTTAAGGATGTTAAATATTAACCCCCACTCTCTTCTGGCTTGTAGAGTTTCTACTGAGAGATCTGCTGTGAGTCTGATAGGCTTCCCTTTGCGGGTAACCTGGCCTTTCTCTCTGGCTGCCCTTAGTATTTTCTCCTTTATTTCAATCCGAGTAAATCTGACAATTATATGTCTTGGGATTGGTCTTCTTGAGAAATATCTTTGTGGGGTTCTCTGTATTGCCTGGAGTTGAGTATTGTCATGCCTTGCTAGTTTAGGAAAATTTTCCTGGATAATATCCTGAAAAATATTTTCCAACTTGGATTCATTCTCTTCGTCACTTTCAGGTATACCTATTAAGCAAAAATTAGTTTTTTTCACATAGTCCCATATTTCTTGGAGATTTTGTTCATTCCTTTTTATGCTTTTTTCTCTGATCTTGTCTTCTCGTTTCATTTCATTAAGTTGGTCTTCGTCCTCTAATATCCTTTCTTCTACTTGATCAATTTGACTGTTAAAACTTGTGCATACTTCATGGATTTCTCGTATTGTTTTTCAGCTCTATTAATTATTTTATGATCTTCTCTAAATTGTCCATTCTCGTTAGCATTTCGTCAAACTTTCTTTCAAAGTTATTAGTTTCTTTGCATTGGTTTAGAACATATTCTTTTAGCTCACAGAAGTTTCTTATTATCCACCTTCTGAAGCCTAATTCTGATGATTCTTCACACTCATTTTCCATCAAGCCTTGTTCCGTTACTGATGAGGAACTAGTGTCCTCTGTAGAAGGAGAGACTTTCTGATTTTGAGTGTTCTCAGTTTTTTTA
>PVKP010052792.1:0-12271 GCA_004027715.1 Plecturocebus donacophilus | reverse complement strand
CCCGTACACTCTGCACTGAGAAGCGCCGCGCCGGCCAAAAGAGTCGTGCTGGTGACCCGGGTGGCTCCTTCGCCGAGAATCTCCCAGTCTGTGGGCATCAAAAATTCGTCTGCAATTGCAGCATCCACTCGCTCTCTGCGCTTTCACTGGGAGCTACAATCCTGAGCTGCTGCTACGTGGCCATCTTGGATCTCTCTCCGCCCGGTGATGAAATTTTTTTCTGCTTCTTAGTTTTCCTTTGGCGGATGCCCGTTCCCCACAGAACCGGACCTTCCCGGGTTCGCTGTGCTTGCTATGAAACTCTCAGTCCTCAGCGCTTCCAATTGCTGTTTTCCTTGTGGGGATGGGACCAGCCGAGCCCGTCTGTCCCGTATACTCTGCACCGGGAAGCGCCGTGCTGGGGCGCCGGCAAAACAGCCACGCTGGCGACCCGTGTGTCTCCTCTGCCGGGAATCTCCCGGTCTGTGGGCAACAAAAATTCGTCGAAAAGTGCGGCGTCCACTCGTTATCTGCACTTTGACTGGGAGCTCCATTCCTGAGCTGTTGCTAATCGGCCATCTTGGATCTCTCTCCAGGAGTTTTTATTATTCTACATTCTTTTTAAAACTTTCAGTGACAGAGTCTTACTCTGTCACCCAGGCTGGAGTGGCACAATCTTGGCTCACTGTGATCTCCACCTCCCAGGTTCAAGTGTTTCTCCTGCCTCAGCCTCCTGAGTAGTGGGATTATAGGCGTCCTCTACCACACCTGGGTAATTTTTGTAGTTTTAGAAGAGTTGGGAGTTTTACCATGTTGGCCAGGCTGGTCTTGAACTCCTAACCTTAAGTGATCTGCTGGCCTCAGCTTACCAAAGTGCTGGGATTACAGGTGTGAGCCACCATGCCCAGCCTCCCTGTGATTTTAAAGCTCACTTCCCTGATAAAGTTTAAACACTTGTTCATCTGTTTTTTGGTCATTTGGAAAGGCTCTTTTATAAAGTGTCTATTTTCACATAAACAGACACCTTTTTATTTGATCGTCTTTCTTAAAGAATTTTAGTATTTTATACATTCTGGATATGAGTCTTTTGTAGACCTATGTTTTGAGAATAGTTTCTCTCACCTTTGAGTTGTCTCTTGGCTCTTAATAGTATATTAATGAACAGAAGTTCTAAAGTTTAATATAATCTAATTTGTTAATATTTAGAAAAAACTTTAAAATTATGATGTATTAACACCAGCTGGAACTCATGAGACATATTTTCTGCTTAGCTTAAAGAAGACAGCAAAAAGCAGTCTCACAGAGTAATTATGACAAACAGATAAAATTTTTATTTTTATATTAATACATAAACACAATAAACATTGTGTATACAATAAACATAGTATGTCAAACATATGTCAAAATGATAATTTGAGATACTGGCACAACTTATCCATCAGCAAATATTCTATATGCAAGATGACTCTTGGTAAACACTCTTTACATACTGAAGCGAAAGTCACAAATTCGTGTATCAGTCACTCTCTTATCACACTCTTTTTGTGGCACACTATTTCTTTTTTAAAAATTTTATTTATTTATTAATAAAAAGATGGGGTTTCACCATGTTGGTCAGGCTGGTCTTGAACTCCCGACTTCAGGTGATCTGCCCGCCTTGGGCTCCAAAGTGCTTGGATTACAAGCGTGAGCCGCTGCGCCCAGCTGAGGCACACTATTTCTTAAGGAAGACTATATAATCATTTAAGAACAATGATTTAAATTTGTTAACTATGTTGTATATATATACACACACATAAAATTTAGTGGAAAACTATTGCTAGTATTGATACTTTTTATAGAACATTTTGTGACATCTTACAAAAGCTTAGTATTCCTCAGAGTTCTGGCTTAAGCAAAGCACAAAAGTATGGAAAAATATGGCAGTAGAATAGTAGATGAATAGCCACAGTTCCATGTGGCTGGAGAGTAGGGTGCATGGGAGAGAATAAGGGAGTGTATGGAGAGAGGAAGGGGTGTGAGATGAGGCAGGAGAGCTAGACAAGAATAAGATTTTGACAGTTCTCAAATCCCACTCTAAGGTACTTGAACTCTATTCTAAATGAACACTGGGAGTATCATGAAAAGATCTGTGTTCTTGAAAATTAATTCTGATGGCAATATGGAAGACAGATTGAATACAATAATTATTAGCAAAGAGATCAGGGACTACTACAGTAATCAAGGGGAGAATTGAGTTTGTCCTTAGTCAAGCCAGTGGCAGTGAGAAGGGAAAGGAGAAAATAGATTTGAGAACTCTTTTAGAGAGATTTAATAGAATTTAGTAGGGTATGAAGGAGAGAGAAGACAAAGATGAAGCTGCTTTTAGCTTGGATTAGTGGAATAATGCTGATTCACTAGTCTGAGAATGAGATTAGGTTTTAGCCAGGGGTGGTGGATAGAAACTGAGTTTAAGGGATCTACAAGGTGGTTTAGGCACAGATATTCAAGAAATAAAAGTATAGAGCTGGGACTCAGAACAGAAATAGGGATCTGAAATCCTTTCTGTAGGCTGTAGCTGAAGCTATGAAACTAGATGAGATTATTCAAGAAGACAGCTCTAAAAAGAGAAAAAGCCTGAAGACACAGTCCTGAGGGAGAAGAGGGGAACCAATATTTAAAGGACAGAACAACTGGAAAAAATAAAAGAGACTGAGATAGATAGATATGAAGGGATAAGTAAAAAACCAAAATAGGCTTATGGTACCTTGGAGAAGAAGACAGTATGTAGGTAACAGTGACAGATAATACAAAGAAGTTACATATTATGAGGAATGAGAAGAGGTCAATGGTAGGATTGTGCTTGGTGACTTTGGAGAGAATAGTATAGAAAGGAGAAGGGTAAAATCCAGATTGCAGTGGGGTCCAAGGAGTGTATGAGAGGGAAGGAGATTACGTAATCATAGTAAAACTCCAGTTTGCCTCTTATTCATGGATCATTGTGAAATAAATTGTTTTAGTCTTGAATTACTTGGATAATTGTTTCTGCCTTTTTGCTCTGCCTTGCCTATGAAGACCTAATTTAATATAATATTCAAAGCTCTGTTTCCTTCTGATTACCTTTAAAGGTATCAAATTTGAAGTCTTGAGAAATCTTTTCATCATATCTGTGGTAATGATGTGCTGGACTGAATATATTAAAGAATACTAATCTTTTTTCACCTTTGTTGTTTTTCCAGGAAACAGTTTTCCCATCCCAAATCACTAATGAGCGTGAGTCATTGAAAATTGTGAAGAAACTTTTTGTTATTTCCATCTCATGTATAGCATACCTAAGGGGCCTGTTTCCAGAGAGCTCTTATGGAGAACGCCATTTGGATGGTAAAGTTAAACTAAGTAGTCTCTTTGGCTGTTGTAGCCCCTTTCTCTATTTAGCAGTAATAAACCTTTCACTTCTCGCAAAGTGTGCTAATTCCAACTTAAGGGCCTGTTCTTCAAGACAATTTGCTAATCCATTTTCCATTCTAACTTTACTGTGTATAGTGATTTTACTCATAGGAATTACTAGTTCCTGGCTAGATGCCAGGTGACAGATGGAGGAAAAAAGAGACCTGTTTGGACAAGGCCAGTATAAAAACAGCCAGATCAAAATCTATTTGAACACTGTAGATTTGCACTATTCTGTGCCTTAATTGAATTTGTTGTTTAAGGTACACTTTGGCATTGAGGAAGTTCAAAGGAATCAGGTGAAACACTTTTCTTCCTGTTAATATATAAAAAAAATGCTGGGGAAAAAATGCCAGACTCGTTTGTTGATTAACGTGGATATTAAGACAATTATTATTCTAATCAGTTCTGGCTTTTTTCTCAATTGCCAGGTCTTCTACTTTCATTCCTTTCATCTCAGTGCCCTTAAACTTATCTTATTGCCTTATATTACAAGCCATTTCTGGTTCCTTTTCTTCTCTTATTATAAAAACAAGTGCCAGCCAGGTGTGGTGGCTCATGCCTGTAATCCCAGTTATTTGGGAGGCTGAAGCAGGAGAATCACTTGAACCCTGGAGGCAGACCTTGTAATGAGTCAAGATCATGCCACTGCACTCCAGCCTGGGTGACAAGAGCAAAGCTTTGATGCAACAACAACAATAAAAAAACAAAAAACAAAAAACAAAAACCTAAGTACCTAGGACTCAACAATTTTTCAATCTTATTTGTTTAAAAAGCTGGATTGTGTACTTTGAAAATGGTCATACTGCCTGAAGTAATTTATAATTTAATGCTATTTCCATCAAGCTACCATTGATTTTCTTCATAGAATTAGAAAAAACTTATTTAAATTTCATATGGAATCAAAAAAGAGTCCATATAGCCAAGACAATCCTAAACAAAAAGAACAAAGCTGGAGGCATCATGCTACCTGACTTCAAACTATACTACAAGCCTACAGTAACAAAAACAGCATGGTACTGGTAACAAAACAGATACATAGACCAGTGGAACAGAACAGAGCCCTCATAAATAACACCACACATCTACAACCATCTGATCTTTGACAAACCTGACAAAAACAAGCAATGAGGAAAGGATTCCCTACTTAACAAATGGTATTGGGAAAACTGGCTAGCCATATGCAGAAAACTGAAACTGGACCCCTTCCTGACACCTTATACAAAAATTAACTCAAGATGGATTAAAGACTTAAATGTAAGACCTAAAACCATAAAAACCCTAGAAGAAAACCTAGGCAATACCATTCAGGACATAGGCATGGGCAAAGACTTCATGACTAAAGCACCAAAAGCAATGGCAACAAAAGCCAAAATTGACAAATGGGATCTAGTCAAACTAAAGAGCTTCTGCACAGCAAAAGAAACTATCATCAGAGTGAACAGGCAAACTACAGAATGGGAGAAAATTGTTGCAATCTAACCATCTGACAAAGGTCTAATATCCAGAATCTGCAAGGAACTTAAAACAAATTTACAAGAAAAGAACAAACAACCCCATCAAAAAATGGGCAGAGGATATGAACAGACACTTATCAAAAGAAGATATTTATGCAGCCAGCAAGCCTGAAAAAAAGCTCATCATCACTGGTCATTAGAGAAATGGAAATCAAAACCACAATGAGATACCATCTCACACCAGTTAGAATGGCAATCAGTAAAAAGTCAGGAAACAACAGATGCTGGAGAGGATGTAGAGAAATAGGAACGCTTTTACACTGTTGGTGGGAATGTAAATTAGTTCAACCATTGTGGAAAATAGTGTGGCAATTCCTCAAGGATATAGAACCAGAAATACCATTTGACTTAGCAAATCCATTACTGGGTATATACCCAAAGGATTACAAATCATTCTACTATAAAGACATATGCACACATATGTTTATTGCAGCACTACTTACAATAGCAAAGACGTGGAACCAACCCAAATGCCCATCAATGATAGACTGGATAAAGAAAATGTGGCACATATACATCATGGAACACTATGCAGCCATAAAAATAATAAATTCATGTCCTTTGCAGGGACATGGATGAAGCTAGAAACCATCATTCTCAGCAAACTAACACAGGAACAAAAAATCAAACACTGCATGGTCTCACTTATAAGTAGGAGTTGAACAATGAGATCACATGGACACAGGGAGGGGAACATCACACATCAAGGCCTGTCAGGGAGTTGGGGGCAAGGGGAGGGATAGCATTAGGACAAATACCTAATGCATGCAGGGCTTAAAACCTAGATGACAGGTTGATGGGTGCAGCAAACCACCATGGCACATGTATACCTATGTAATAAACCTGCATGTTCTGCACATGTATCCCAGAACTTAAAGTATTAAAAAAAAAAAAAAAAAGCTGGATTGGGAATCTTGTTGACTTGTCACTAAAACGGGAACTGTCATTTGGAAAATAAAGAGTTACAAGTTGCCTTATAAGATGTTATTTTTCAAAATCTAATCTTAAATTTCTTACATTTGTATTTAATGATATATCTTGGCCTCATTTCAGTCTAATTCTCTTGGTTGGGCACAGTGGCTCATGCTTGTAATTCAAAGTGTAATCATAACACTTTGGGAGGCAAGGTGGGCAGACTGCTTGAGCCTAGGAGTCCAGGACCAGCCTGAACAACACAGTGAAACCCTGTCTCTAAAAAAAAAATACAAAAAATTAGCTGGCCATGGTGGCAGGTGCCTGTAGTTCCAGCTACTCTGGAGCCTGAGGTGGGAGGATCATCTGAGCCTGGGGCGGGGAGGGTGGGGGTTGAGACTAGAGTGAGCCATGATTGCACCACTGAATTCCAGCCTGGGTGATACAGTAAGACTCTGTCTCAAAAAAAAAAAGATTAAGCAATGTAAGAGCATCAGTAAAATGCATATGTGCTATACATCTTTTGGTCTATGAGACACAAACTTGTAATAGTGAATGTGTTTATATCTAACATATAGTTGCAGTTTCCCCTCTTGTCTGGAACATAGAATTGAGAAAAGCATATTTTTGATAATAAGCACATATTGTGTGCCAGTCACTACCCTGGGCAATGGCAGTGATACACTATATCCCTATGTTCCCTATAGCTTTATTTTTTGTGACAGTTATCGTGGAAGTTATACGTTTCCCTTTCAATGTTTGTTCTTAAAGAAATATACATTATTAAAATGCTTAATACTCCTGTGTCATTCTCTGGTAATTTCTGACTGTTATATCAACATGGGATAATTTTTATATCCCTTGATGGAATACAGGTGACATCAATTTAGGATAGGAACACAATATGAAAAGGTGAAGTTACTTATGCAAAATCACACATGAATCAGTGATTGATTTTGGATTGCTTTAAACCAAAACTCTATTTATTTTGATACAGGGTCTCATTTCCTCATTTTATTGTCCAGGCTGGAGTGTGGTGGCATGATCATTACAGGATTACAGCTTCTACCTTCCAGGCTCAAGTGATCCTCCTACCTCAGCCTCCTGAGTAGTTGGGACTATAGGCATGTGCCACTATGCCCAGCTAATTTTTTAAAATTATTATTTTTTTAGAGGTGAGGTTTCACTAGGTTGTCCAGGATGATTTCGACCTCCTGGGCTCAAGCAATCCTCTTGCCTTAGCATCCCAAAGTCCTGGGGTTACAGGTGTGAGCCTGGCCTAAACCCAAATGCTTAATATGATATTCCCATTCTTCCTAAGTATAAAAAAGTAGATTTCAGATAAAAACAAATACTTGAGAATAATCCATGTGAAATTTTTTATTTCTTTCTTTTCACTGAGAGGGAAAGAAATGAGATTAAGGTGTATATTTTAAGTTGGTCAATGGAGATAGTCTCAACACTACCTCATAACTACTTAGAATTCAATAGAGGCAAACAAGGGACACAAATCGATTTTGCAGCCAACTCAGTTGTGCTACATTGTTGAAGGGGGAAACTCCTAACTGTAATCAAAATTGAGACTAAGCTACTTATTACCATAGGATTTATTTTTAAAGTAGATATTTATTGATCCAAAATGTTTTTATAAGCTATAAAACTAAATAAGTTACATAAATAAAATAGTTAAAGGAAATACCCTATTTAGCATGGACAATTTCAGTACAGCAGTCATTTAGTAGATAAAAATAGACTGTGTTTCTGTTTTTGTAGACCTCAGTTTAAAAATCCTCCGAGAAGATAAAAAATGTCCTGGGTCACTGCATATTATCAGATGGTAAGTAATAGAAATTCCACAAAAGTTGAATAATATTTTTACTACAGCTAAAATTACCCATAAAACTTTATTTAGTAAGATCATTGTTTTAAATATCATTTCTTTCTTTCCTACTTTCCCTTTCCCTCTTTCTTTTTTTTTTTTTTTTTTTTTTTTTTGAGATGGTGTCTCGCTCTGTCGCCAGGCTGGACTACAGAGTGGCGGGATCTCACTTCACTGCAACCTCCACCCACTGGGCTCAAGCAATTCTCCTGCCTCAGCTTCCCTAGTAGCTGGGACTACAGGTGTTCACCACCACGCTCAGCTAATTTTTGTATTTTTAGTGGAGATGGGGTTTCACCATGTTGGCCAAGATGGTCTCGATCTTTTGATCTTGTGATCTGCCCTCCTCAGCCTCCCAAAGTGTTGGAATTGCAGGCATGAGCCACTGCACCTGGCCTACTTTCCCTCTTTCTTTTTAAAAATAATTTGATATAAATTTGTAAGAATTATAACTCAATATATTGTTACTACACTGATTTAGCTTTGTTTTCAAAAGAAAATTGACTCGTATAAAAATTAAAAATGTGATAAAATATTAAATATATACACCTACTGGGTACCCACAGAAATTTTAAAAATTGATAATTTATCATATGCATGTCAGGGTATAAACATTACAGGATCCAAAAAAATTCCTCACTGTTATTTATAAAGTTCTATCAACACATTAAAAGTTGCTGGGAGTTTTAAAAAAATGATTAAATGGGAAAGGTGAGATGATTATCAACTTAATGTACATCAAAGCAAAGAATGTAAATGAATTCTGTACTTGGAAATTTTTTGGCTTTGCATGTGGTCCAACTGACATCAAATATTTATTTCTTGACAGGATTCAAGGTTGTTTTGATGCTTTGGAAAAGAGATACGTAAGAATATTTTTAAATTTACATCAGAATCAAAGACTTGTCTTTTATTCTTTAAAAAAAGAAATTAGACTTTTATTTCATTGTCGTGTTTAACAGTGTAACAGTGTCTATGTTTGCATCCATAAACTAATTTCTTGTTTTCTTGTGTCTTTATTGTCCTGCCGATATCTCCTTTGCATCAGTTAGAAATAAAACTCCTTTGGGAGGCCGAGATGGGTGGCTCACCCGAGGTCGGGAGTTTGAGACCAGCCTGACCAACATGGTGAAATCCCATCTCTATTAAAAAAAAAAAGAAATAAAACTCAGTTTTCTCTTTTATATACTCATATCTTTTTGACCACAAAATTTCGTCTGAAGTCAGGGGAAGAGAACCACAGGATGTGGGACAGGAGAGACAAGAATCTGGCATTTAGTGCATTGAACGTATTTAGAATAGTGACTATTCAATTTGCAGATATGAAAGGAAGAAATGGACTTGAATAATTGGTTTTTATTCTGTCTTAGTTATTTTGGTAACTATGTTTGGTTCATAAGTATAATCTATTCCCTTAAAATAGCTAGTATTGTACCTCAAATTTTAAAAAAATCCAGCTTAAATTTTAAGTGCATCTGATCTTTCATGCTGCCCGAGACAGCTAGGAAGAGTGTACAAAATGGAGTCTCTAGTCCTAGTTGAAGAGACAAGATGTATATAAATGAAATTTCTTTCTTTACTTCCTTCCTTTCTTCCTTCCTTCCTTCCTTCCTTCCTTCCTTCCTTCCTTTCTTTCTTTTTCTTTCTTTCTTTCTTTCTTTCTTTCTTTCTTTCTTTCTTTCTTTCTTTCTTTCTTTCTTTCTTTCTTTCTAATTTCTTAATTTCTTCTTTCTTCTTTCTGTGAAGCTTTTATTATGAGCAGAGGGCAGGGCAAGGCAGAGGGCTCAGTCCTTGACAGTGACTTTCCTCATGGTGGCCAGGACATTGCTCAGCTCCTCCTGCTTCCTGTTGGTGCAGATGTGTGTTCCCACCTTTTTCTTGATGAACTTGAAGGCCCATTTGTCCTTGGAGACCTTGAGCTACTTCATGGGATGCTGCCCATACACAGTGAAGCCACACACCTCTCAGATCATATCCCATATGAACTTGGTGTTTGGTCAGGCACCTGCGGAGGCATCTGGGCCTGGACTTGCTCACATTCTTGGTCACCTTGTGGCCTTTACTGAGGCCCATGGCTGTAGGGTAGAGCAGCGCCATGGTCGCTGCTCTCCAGTGGCAGTCAAGGCCTATAAATATTTGAAATTTCTGCACCACTTTTCCCCATTTTCTCCATCTATGTCTTCTTTTTACTCCTCAATTCCTGTTTCTTTAAGAAATTTTGAGGTCAGGAAGGCTTACACTGGATTATTTAGCACATTCATACATTTCTATTTCCACTGCACATTTGTTACTTATGATTTATTCAACACTGACCAGAGGGACTGAGGGATACAACGATAAAACAGAAGTGGGAAAGAGCTTATAAACCATGGCAGAAAATAAATATTCATTTGCAGGGCAGATGATTAGCTGTTACATACTGACTCAGCTGTATTTGCTGTTAAAATAGTGAAATATTTCTGAATTGAATGGTAAATAGCTGCTTTTCTGAGACCTCATGTGGCTCCCAACAATATCCTCCCCCTCACCTTACCAGTGTCTCTTTGGGATCCAGAACACTCCAAAATCCAGTAACTAAAGGGTTAATATCTAGTCCATGGGTTGCTTCCAGAAGCCCAGCTCTAGAGCTAAATTGGCATCCTTTCTGATTGGCCAGTATCTATATCATATTGGGCTTTACATATTTATTTATTTATTACTTTTTTTTGTGACAGAGTCTCACTCTGTCTGCCAGGCTAGAGTGCAGTGGCGCGATCTTGGCTCACTGCAATCTCCACCTCCCGGGTTCAAGTAATGCCTCTCGAGTAGCTGTGATTACAGATATGCACCACCACACCTGGCTAATTTTTGTATTTTCAGTAGAGATGGGGTTTAACCACGTTGGCCAGGCTGCTCTTGAACTCCCAACCTCAAGTGATCTGCCTGCCTTGGCCTCCCAAAGTGCTGGAATTACAGGTGTGAGCCACTGTGTCTGGCCTATATATTGATCTTTTAAAATATCAGTTTGATATTTTGATCAACACCCCTGTAATGCTCATTAGAAAGGGATGCATGCTAAAAGAAAGATACTGATCATGTGCAATGGGAAGTATGGGAAAGGAGGCACTATATCCTGTAAGGAACAAGAGATAAATCTTTTCAGAGAAAATAGCTTTTGAGCTTTGAAGGCCCTGAATATTTGGGCAGATTGATAGGGGGAGAAGGCTATCACTGGCATATTGAAGACTGTTCATTCATTCCTCTTCATCCATTCATTTAGCAACATTTCCTGACTGTCCCTCATTGACGGGCAGTACAATATAGTTAAAACTTCAAGTTTTGGAGTCAGATGGTCTGAAGTATCCAAGTTCTGTCACTTCATACTTGTGTGACCTTTGGCAAGTAACCTATCGTTTGGTACCTTAATTTCTTTGCATAGCAGATGGGAATAATAATAGAATCTACCTGTTAAAGTTTTTGAGATTAAATGAGTTAATAATCTAAAGCAGTGGTTCTCAAACTTGAGGTTGCATCAAAATCACCTGGAGGACTTGTTAAACCACAGATTGTCAAGCCTCACCTCAAAATTTCTAATGTGAGAATTTGCATTTCAGATAAATTATATGTGATGCTCTTGACTGCTGGTCTAGGGACCATAATTTGAGAACTACTGATCTAAAATGTTTAGAAGAATACCTGGCACAAGAGAGATCCAAGATGGCCGATTAGCAACAGCTCAGGAATGTAGCTCCCAGTGAAAGCGCAGAGAATGAGTGGACGCCGCACTTTCCGACGAATTTTTGTTGCCCACAGACCTGGAGATTCACAGCAGAGGAGCCACACGGGTCGCGGCGCGACTCTTTTGGCTGACGCGGCTGTTTTGCCGGCTCCCCAGGGGCTCGGCTCGTCCCATCCCCACAAGGAAAACAGCAATTGGAAGCGCTGAGGACTGAGAGTTTCACAGCAAGCACAGCGAACCCAGGAAGGTCCGGCTCTGCAGGGAAGGGGCGTCCGCCAAAGGAAAACTAAGAAACAGAAAAACTTCATCACTGGGCTGAGAGAGATCCAAGATGGCCACATAGCAGCGGCTTGGGATTGTGGCTCGCGGTGAGGGCGCAGAGAGCGAGTGGATGCCGCAATTGCAGACGAATATTTGATGCCCACGGACTGGAAGATTCCCGGCGAGGGAGCCACACGGGTCGCCAGCACGACTCTTTGGCCGGTGCGGCGCTTCTCGGTGTGGATTGTACAGGACTGGGTGCCCTTTTAGTCAGGCTCGGCTGGTCCCATCCCCACAAGGAGAACAGCAATTGGAAGCGCTGAGGACCGAGAGCAAGCACAGCTGAACCCGGGAAGGCCCAGCTCTGTGGGGAAGGGGCACCCCCCGAAGGAAAACTAAGAAACAGAAAAAACTTCATTACCAACAAGCCGGACGTCCACTCAGAGACCCAATCTGAAAGTCGGCAATTACAAAGACGACAGGTGGATAAATCCACAAAAATGGGAAGAAACCAGTGCAAAAAGGCTGAGAACACCCGAAATCAGAATGCCTCTCCTCCTACCGGGGATTGCAGCTCCT
>PVKP010052791.1:0-12297 GCA_004027715.1 Plecturocebus donacophilus | reverse complement strand
AACATTTGAACTTTCTCCTGCTCATAAGCTTATCCATATGCCTGTATTGTTACTAATTTAGTTCTTTTTTTTTTTTAATTGCATTTTAGGTTTTGGGGTACATGTGAAGAACATGCAAGATTGTTGCATAGGTACACACATGGCAGTGTGATGTGCTGCCTTCCTCCCCATCACCTATCTGGCATTTCTCCCCATGCACTAATTTAGTTGTTAAAGATTTTCAAATGCATGAATTTGTCAACTTTTCCGTCATCATGCTTAATTATATATTTTATGTCACATGTATCATATATATTACTACATATTTATATCAATATTTATGTAATGAGATGTGACATACATATCATTATATTATATACATTATAACAAACAATTGTTAATTATTTACCGCTGTGAATCAGAAGTATTATTTGGTATTTTTCAAATAGGAACAAAATGAGAGGATTTGAAGGCAAGTGTTCGCAGCTAAGGTATGCCCAGACTGGGAAGTCAAGCCTACTCATCCCTGGCAAATATTTGCAAGTCATCCTGCAAGAGAGACTTTGCTGAGACTGTTAAGTCTCTTCCCAAATTTTCTGCCACAGGAGACTAAAGATGGCCCCAGCAGAAGGTACTCACTTCAGACCATTCTCCTCCCGCATGGCCTTGGTGCTAAAGTTGGTATGGCAACCTGCACCATTCCAGTTCCCAGGAATGGGCTTAGGATCAAAGGTTGCTATCACTCCAAAGTCTTCACATACACGATGCAAGATGAAACGGGCCACCCAGAGATGATCTCCCATGCTGATTCCTTCGCAGGGTCCAATTTGAAATTCCCACTAGAAATGAGAAGTTTGACCATTAAAACAAAGCCAACTGCTCACTCCAACTCAGAAGCTCCTAAACCTGTTCTCTTCTCACCTCTACTCCAACCCCATTCTTAGGTTTTGGGTTAGCGAGTGGTGTATCAGTAGCCCTTACTAGCTAAAGTCCTGTGTGCACCTACCTACCCTTCTTCATTGATGGATTAGAGCTCTATTTACCTGGGCAGGCATGACCTCGGCATTAGTCCCCGCAATCTTGACTCCAGCATACAAGCAGGCACGGTAATGGGCCTCCACGATGTCCCTGCCGTAGGCTCTGTCTGCTCCCACACCACAGTAATATGGACCTACGGAAGAAGCATCAAGACAAAACGCTAAGAGTCAGGAAATTCAGAGAATCCCAAAGTCAGAGATGAGAAGGCTCTTAAGACCTGCTCTCTTGAATCACTATCCTTGTCTTCATCTATAGCTGGGGGCAGAGGGCAGAGTGCAGGGGAGGGGCAGTAGGGGAGGTCCTCTTCACCACAGCTTCAGTGGAGCCAACGGTACTTTATATATTTATATCCATTTTTGGATTTTGGTGATGTGAGGGCTGTTGCACCTTTACTATATTATTTTGCTTCTTGTTTCAGAAAGTCATCCCCATCCCTGGGAAGGGCCCTTCCTGGACAGTTAGACACTTCTGGGAATTTCAACTCTAATCCAAGAAGACTTACCCTGGGATCCTGGGAAGCCGTTGGAAGGCCAACCAAAGGGGTGCCCATCTGTCCCCATGAGGGTATATTCCTGCTCCATGCCAAACCAGGGGTGCTGGTTGCTCACCATGTCCATTATCCGTTTACAGGTGTGCCTCAAATTGGTCTCTAGAAAAAGAGTCAATAATATGGCATCAGGGATCTAAAGACATAGATGCTAAATCCCAATGCTGATGGGAAAACAGTCCTTGGATTCTATACAACTGACGTGTGCATTACAGGCTGAACTGACCAAGTGTAAGCCTTCTTGGGATCTCTGAGTCACAGAGTCAGAAAAATGAGAGAAGCTATAATTGCACATCTGTAGGAAGACTCTGAAAGACTCCAGTTTTAACTAAACTCAATTACAAGCAAGGCACATGGGAGTGGATTTAGAACAGAGCAACTTTCACCTTATCTGCATCTGGCCACCTCCCAAGCACTAAATACCAGAGGCACTTAACCCTTTAATCACAAGACAGCTGCTTCTGGTTGTCAGACATATTCTTCATTTCTCAGGCACTTGGAGCCATTCTATAATTTTTGAGAATCATTTGTCCATTGCTTTACGTGTGTCCTGGCCTACATTCCAGGCAGGAGGGCTGTCACTGGGGACTGCACTGGGAAACAGACCTGGATGAATCCAATGCTGTTTTATGCAACAACAGAGGAGACCATAGAAACATGGGCCATATTATCTCTTCCTCAAAGTGGACATTCAAGAAGAGATGAACACTCAATCACTCAGATTCTTAAAACAGTCCTGAAATAGCCTAGGCTTCCCAATACTGATTTCAGAATGTCTTTTCCCTCCCCTTCACAGCATTCACAGATTGGGGGCGGGGAGTGGGGGCATCCATCGCTGTGCTGTACTTACCTGCAGGCTTTCGATTGTACTTGAAAACTTCACACAGCACCAGCTTGTTAGGGTCCTTACGGAAGGGGTCCCGAAACATGGCAGCAGGCACAAGATACATGTCACTGTTGGAGCCTTCAGACTGTAAAGTACTAGAGCCATCGAAATTCCACTCAGGCAACTCTGGGGTAAAAAGAGGGAAAATTAAATTTAAAATGTACAGCCTTCCAAGCAATGCAAATACAGCCAGCCCTTCACTCACCTTCCCTTCTCTAAAGATCTCTTTTCCAGGAAGTCATTAAGGCCTAAATGCCATCATTAACATGTACACCCTGGCACCTGTACCTGATCCTACAGCCCTTCCTATCTAAGTTCCAAGTAAGACCACTGCATCACTTCCTTAGAAAAAATACATCATACTTGGCAGGGTGCGGTGGCTCACGCCTGTAATTCAAGCACTTTGGAGGCCAAGGCGGGCGGATCACCTCAGGTCGAGAGTTCAAGACCAGCCTGACCAACATGGTGAAACCCCATCTTAAAAAAAAAAAAAAAGAAAAAATACATCAGACATTCCCTTCCTGTCTTCCAGGAGACAAACCGAAGCATTCTGTTATCACTACCATTATTATCAGTCACTTAAAATATTGAGATAGTGAAGGATTCTGATTCTTCCATTAGGCAATGTATCAATTCCTCCTTCTCATTCTCCTACTGTATTCTAGCAAGTTATGTCCTTATTTTTATGTGAGGGACAGACAAATGGCAAGGATAACTTACTCAAGGATGCTCCCTATCACCTGTCCACCTTCCCCACTGTTTTAAAGGCTGTTTTGTCTCTCTAGCTGACTGAGTTCTCGGAAGGAGAGACCAGACTCTCACTTTGTATCTTCAGTGTCTGTGCAATATCTGCCACATAGCAATTACACAATATAGGCTTTATATTATGAGCATTCACTCATTCAAAAAGGAAAAGTAAGCTATCCTAAAATAGGTAGGAGGTGATACTTTCCTCTGGCCCCTTTTCAGAAGAGGGAGGACTATGGCTTGTCCTAGACTGAAAAATGAAGGTCACAACTATAATCTAACTGTAGCTCCTAGAAGGATGAGCAATTAGTTTAAGAATTTCCAAAAGGAGCATCAACTAAAAATTAGTTCTATTTAAAAACCATTTTAGATGATTTGCTTCACATCTAGAAATCCAGTGATAGGAGCATTAAGCACAGTTTTCTAAGAGTTTATAAACTAGATGGCATTCTCAGGTAAGAGCAGTGGTTTTCTGAGGGTGAGGTAAGTGGGGATGCCCAGGGTGGCAGTCTCTAAGCCTCCCTGGCCAACTCTCCACAAACCAGACTTAGCTTTTCTTCAGTACACTGGCCTACATGCACAATTCCATTTAAATAAAGGGTTCCATTGTTGCCCTGCTTTGAGGCAGCGTAGGAGCTTAATGCTGACTGAATAAAGCCTGAAAAGCCCTGCCTTAGAAAAGCTTTACAAACAGAATAAAGAGGCCTAATCCAGAGGCTGGGTCGAAGGCTGACGCCCACCCCTCCGCAGATCCCACCCAGCGTGTGCTCCGCTCCGTGGTGCTCTCACCTTCCACACACTTGGGCTCACTGTCCAGGGTCCGGGTCTTGCAGCGCAGTCCTTCTCCAGTACCATCGATCCAGATATACATGGCCTGGACTTTCTCGCCCTGAGGCAGGGACATGTACACCTGCTTGATGCCTTTGTTTAGGTGGGAACTTGCTGAGGTGGTCATGGTGGAAGGTGTTCTGGAGAGAAAAAAAACATTGTTAACTCCCATTCCAAACTGATCCCTTACAAAAATGGCTCAAGAGGGACGACTGAATCAAAAGTCAGAGTGTAAGTGCCAACTCCTTGCCCTGTGGAAGTCAACACACAGAGAGTTATGTTTACTCACTCTTTCAGGGGGATTAGTTTTATAGTAGGCAAAAATCTCCCTTATAATACGCTGTAAAACTCATGAACACCTTTTGAGGCAATTAAAACAGATGCCTTTTAAAGAAAAGATCGGGCCCTTGTAGTAACTCTTAATGCCTCTGCATCCCTGAGCTCAGAGGCTTAAGTGCCACATAAGCTACTGCAGATCCCAGGCTTCCAAGCCAGAACTTACACTTGTGAGGACTAAGGTGTATTCCTTCAGTGTAGCTGAGGTAATACCATAAACTATCCAAATACTAAATATCAGGGGAAACTAAAACCAATACAAACGTTTACAAAACATAGAACTTCTTCCCATACAAGTAAAATCCAGCCACAGAAAAGGCTTGGCTTCCACAGTTTCTGTTTGAGTTTTCTCTTTGCCTTTCAGCCTAGCTGTGGTCTTAACTGAGACCCACGGCTCCTCACCACCAAAAGAAAACCCACTACACATTTAGATTTGAAGATGAAACAAGGTTACAATATATTTTTTTAAAGGCTAGCAGTTTCCTACAAGGAAAGCTGACTCAAGCCAGATTCTAAGGAGCATGCTGCCATAATTTGCATAGGTCTCACACAAAGTCTCACTTAAGAAAACAGGCGAGAATCACAATGTTATACGGAATTCCACTAGAAAACTTCAAGTAATCAGAAAATTCCCACTTCTAAATCTAAAAGATCTGGAATTTCAAAAGCCAGAAGGCATGCTTAAAACTGCCAGCCACTACCACAAAACCTGTGAAAGAGAAACTCTGAAGCCACAGCAGCCTCAACGCAGGAGGAAACGTTCTCTCCCTCCCGCCTCCCTCTGTGGCTGGGGTGGCTAGAAAGGGAACACATTGTTTTCCTCCAATGACTAGGGCAACGTTCTGAAGTATAGTGGCAAAGTTTCTATGGGCAACCGTCCATGTTTGCTCAGCTGAAAACATAACTGCTTCTCCCTCCGACAGCCTCACCACCCTTCCCCTTGGGGGAGACTAACACCCTAATACTGCCTCTAGATGACTCAGCTGTCCAAATCCCACTTCCCACCTCCATCCCTGATCCCTTCAGCTCCCGCTGAGGCGGGCGGATCACCTGAGGTCCGGAGTTCGAGACCAGCCTAGCCAACATTGTCTCTACTATAAATACAAAAATTAGCCAGGCGTGGTGGCGCACACCTGTAATCCCAGCTACTCGGGAGGCGGAGGCAGGAGAATCTCCTGAACCCGGGAGGTGGAGGTTGCAGTGAGCTGAGATTGCACCACTGCACTCCAGCCTGGGTGACAGAGCAAGACTCTGCCCGCCTCCCCCTCCTGCCCTCGGGCCGCCAAAAAAAAAAAAAAAAAAAAAAAAGCTACAACCCAATTTCTTGCAATTTCTCCTCTCCAACCTGTTACCAGCACTAATATCGTGCACACTTTGTCTAAGCCTGAGTTTCGGATCTCTTGCTCTTTTCCATGAGCTGAGTTGGACAAATCTTGTCGCGGTGACGAGTTTATACGGAGGTAATGGAATTCTGAAGCTTTTAGCCGTTTCTGCAGCTGCCATCAGCTCCGGGGTCGTCCTCCCTGCCCCTCACTCACCCCAGCCACAGAAAGTCAAGCGTATCGTTGGGGTTGCCCTCTTTAGCCCTCCTCTTTCTGGAGAGGGGTTCGAGCCTCTCCTCTTTCTCAGACTCTAGCTGGTCCAAGCACTGGCGCTTTCTGGGCGAGGGCGATGGATAAGGGGACCGAGAGCTGCCAGCCCAGGAGGTGCCGGAATGGGGAGGTTGGGTTAAGGTCTTAATCTTGACTCGCGATTTCTCCCCGGTGTTCACGGAGTAGGCAACGAAGCCGAAGCAGTTGGGCGACCCGGAAGAGTCTGACTCCTCGTCTTCATCATCTTTGTCCGTTGCTTTCTTCTTGGACTTGTGGCTGGGGGAGGATCCCCACTTCCCGCCCCGAGGGAGTTGGAATAATCCACTTTGAGAGAGGGCCCTTCCCACTGAAATGTCCCTAAAGTGGGCGCCCCGCCCCTCAGGCCCCGGTCCGGATCTCAGGGCCTCACGGAGGGGGCCATACCCCGCGGCCGAGGGGCTGGGGGGAGGGGTCCTGGGGAGGGTGGGGCACAGGCGGGAGCGACCGCCGGGCTCGGCTTCTCTACGGTCGGCGCCCAGGCCAGGGCTCTCCATTGTTCGATCACACTGGAAGGCCCCCGGGACCCCGAGGCGGGAGCCGGCAGCGCAAACAACGCTCACCGTTACACGCCGCAATCGAGGCGTCTCAACCATCGCCAGAACCACGACGATTGCTCCGAACGCGCCACCACCAGGAAGGCGGCGAGGCACCCGCGCCCACTAAGCACCCGTTCTCTCCGCAGGGGAGAGCACCGCCACTGCTTTCACAGCGCACCACCGGAGCCCAGGGCGCGGGCGGGCCCAACGGCCTCCAGGGGCGGCGCTTCGGCCGCAAATAGTGAAAAGAAGATCAAAACAAGTCACCCCGCCCTTCCCAGAGCCGGGCCAAGGGCGCGCGCCCCACCAGCTCCAGCCCGGACGGGCCCGAGCCACCCGCGGCGGAAGCACGCGGGAGGAGCGCTCGCGCCGCACCCCAGGCCCGGGCAGCAGAGGCCGCAGCGCAGAGCTGGGACTAGACGGGCGGGCGGCCGGACAGAGCCGAAAAAAGGGGCCGGGCGGCAGGGACGGCGCGTGTCGTGTGGGTGCCACCCGGCCGTCCAGGGGGCTTACCTGGGCGCAGAGCAGGCGGGCGAGGAAAGGCAGGCCGCGAGAGCGAGGTGAGGAGAGGAGACGAAGCCGCTGCGCTGCTCACACGCTCCGCTCTTCTCCCACTCTCGACTCTGCAGGGCCGCCCGCGGCCCCGCACCCTTTATCCGCGGCCCGGGGCCGCCCCGGTGCCCTGATTGGCTCCCAGCGGCCGGGAGTCCGGACCGATCAGCTATGCGTTCCCGGGCCCGCTGGTCATTGGGCGAGGAGCCCGGCGGGCGCCGCTGGGGTGGGGGCCTGCGAGCCGCGAGAGAAAGAAAGAGAAAGGGGTGTGGGGGAGGGGCTGGGCGGCGGGGGGAGGGGAGCGGAGCCGGGCGGGCGGAGGGCGGAGGGGCGAGCTGTTGCCCGGCCGAGAAGCCGTCTCCCGCCATCCGCCCATCCGCCCGCTGGCCCGCCGGGGGTGCGGTCCCCACGGCCCCCAGCCCGGGGGCCCGAGGCTCCCAGAAAAGCGCCCTGGGCCTCCGCCCGCCGCCTTCACTGGGAGTAGTTTTATGAGGAGAGCTCCCTGGAGACATGCGGAACAAGGGAAACCGAATTTTGCCTTTTGTTGCGAGGGAGACTCCGAGCCCCGCTTCCCACGGGCAGGGGTTAGTTTGAGAGGGAGCGCGGGACCCGGGGGAGCCTTGGGCCGGCCTGGGCTAGCGCGGGTGCCGCTCGGCCCTGGGGCCAAGCTCGGGTTCCTAAGGCCTGGAAGAGCCGCCCACCCTGGCCCTCTTGGGTCTAGGGAAATGAACAGAACTCTGCAATTACACATTGGAAATCAACGTGCTGTGTTTCTCTGATTTCACAGAGAGGATTCTGGAGGTGGGTAGAAACTAAGTCTGGAGACCTGTCCCATACCGCTGGCCAGACCCTAGCCAGGTCTCTCCGGGGCCCAGGTTTCCTCATCTACAAAATAAAGCGGTCTTCGAAAATGACCTTTGAGCCGCCCACTAGATTTGAAATTCTTTGTGCAAACTGCCCCTGAGCAGCTGAAAGGAAATCGAGATCTTCACTTGCCCCCTTCGAAGTCCAGGGATTGTCAAAAATTTAGAAATTCCTTTAAACGAATGCTCCCTGGTTTTGCTCTATCTAGTGCAGCTTCTTGTTAATCTGGGAAATGGGAATACATTCCACTCCTCCTCTCAACCTTGTGATGGTTGGCAAAATGTGTATGTGAACACAATCTTGAAATGGATGTTTGTCAGCAGACGCACAATAATTACGTGTGTATGTAGAGACACAACATAGGTAGGTAGGTAGGTAGGTGGATATTGCTATTACTCGATCATTCTAGTTTTAGTGCCTGAAATCTACCTGATGGTGCCCAGCCTTTATTGCTTCTTTCAATTTAAAGACCAATAATTCATGCTTCCAGTGCCTTTGGAAGAGGAAAGGAAGAAGTCTGTTCTTTCAGTTACGTTTTCTACCACAAATATGGAAAATAAATGTTGCCTTCGACCACACACACATAACTTGGCTTCTTGGGTCAACATCCCTTTCTTTTAAGGGTGTATAACACTGTAGTGCTTTTAAATGACAGATGCAGCATTCATCTCAAACGGGTTTTTGGTGTGTTTCAAACTGGTGACATTTTGGACTGTGTCGGGTGCCTTACAAATTCCTTGTTAAATTTCAGTGATGCGCCTTGAAGCATTACATCGTGGTAGCTAAAGGCACAGCTTCAGGTCAGGCAAATCTAGGTTCAGATCTGGGCTTTCCCTTCATACCAGCTTTGTGTTGGCCAAATCACTTAGCCACATGAAGCCTGTTACTTTGTCTATAATAAAATAGGGATAATAATTGTTACCTGATACAAGGTTTAATTGTGATAGCACATGCAGAAGAGATTGGGTAGTACCTGGTGCGTCGTAAATGTTTAGAAAACATCCATTATAATTATCACAGGCCAAGATAATCTTAGGTCATTAGATTCTTTCTTTCCCCATAGCGACTTTTGAATACAACTTTCTGACTCAGTGTCATGCTTTACCATTCGTTATATCAAACTGGACTTAAAACTGGATAACAGAGTGAGCCGTCTTCATTTCTTTCTGTAAAGTCTTGGGTTTAAATGGTTGAGGAAGGGGAGCAAAGGAGGAGAAAGCTGATGTTTTTATTTTAAAAGATGGTATTAATAATCTCCAGATACCAAACTACCAAACCATAAGCCAGAGTCTCTGCTGCACACACCACCAGCACCCACGACGGGGATGGCAAACATAACAGAGAACAGGATGATAAGGCATGAGTGCAGTTCTGCACGCTGTAGTATTTCTGCCATTTGAGTGCCTGCTTCCCCTGCTAGATGTCTTGACCTCATCGAGCAGTTTATTCATTGTCTTATCCCCCAGTAGTGTCCAGGGCGAGTGTTCAATAAATGGTATTTGTTAACCACAGAGAAGTGCCAGTGACACCATCAAGAGAACATGTGCTTTGAGCTGCTTTTCCGAGAATGGAAATGGATTTGCTTTGATCCGTTCATGTGACCAGGGGCGTGCTTTGTAAGGGTTAGGAACCTAATACATGACCACTGACTCTTTCAGGAGTGAACAACAGGCCTTGTCCTCCTTGGTCAGCCCCACATTTACTTAAACTGACAAAACTTGGGCCCAGATGAGTCCAAGAACTGACCAGGGAGGCTTGAGCATATGCGAGAAGAAAAAGCAGAAGAAAGCCCTTTAACTGGTTCACCCCCAGAAACCCAGACTGTACTTTTAGAGAAGTTAAAAGTAAAATGGCCTGTTTCATCCAGTTTTACTCTGCTGTGTCTGCTGCCCTTTCTTCTCCTTCCCCTTCTTCCCTAAATTGCCACCCGCCCCCATTCTTCACCTCCTCCATAAAAAGAGCATTAGAATGCTTGAACCCATGAACTGTTCTGTTTCTTGGTACACATTGTATGGAAGCTGACAAGGGGTTCCATTGCATGTGCTTTGAAGTCATGTTTTTCTCTCTTTGAGTAGAATTGCCATGTCCAAGGTGTGGGTGGAGTGGGAGAGCAATATTACAGGGAAAGATTTTGTTCAAAATCTGCAGAAGTAGCCCAAGATTAAAAGTATTTCTTCAGTGTTGTTCTGTTGCCTGAAACAAAGGCTTTGTATTAGGGTTTTGCTGTATCCCAAATCTTAACTCTATTAGGAAACTACTTGGAAAGTTGGGCTTTACCTGTGAGTTCTCCTCACAACTTCTTTCTCTCTCTTTTTTTATTTCTTTTTTTTCTTTTGAGTTGGAGTCTAGCTCTGTTGCACAGGCTGGAGTGCAGTGGCTCAATCTCAGCTCACTGCAACCTCTGCCTCTCGGGTTCAAGCAATTTTTCTGCCTCAACCTCCTGAATAGCTGGGATCACTGGCATGCGCCACCACGCCCAGCTAATTTTTTTTGTATTTTTAGTAGAGACGGTTTCGTCATTTTGGCCAGGCTGGTCTCAAACTCCTGACCTTGTGATCCACCCGCCTCGGCCTCCCAAAGTGTTGGGATTTTGGGTGTGAGCCACTGCACCTGGCCCTTTCTCTGTCTTTTAAAGGGTCCATTCTCACTCTCCAAGTGTAAAGTCCTTAACCTGGCGATCTGGAGTGCCTTCTCAGGGCCTATGTGATTTCCTTGTGCTCATTAGACACAAAATTTAGGGTAGGGCTTACATTGACCCAAACCCTTCCTGTTTAGGAAATGGAGTTTTCCCTGTGTATGAATGATTTCAACAGGCATTCAATGCGACCTTTAAATCACGTTAAAGAGACACAATTGAGACCCAGGGTTGGGGAACACCCTGGAAACCCAACCCAGAATTGTAAAATATTCTTTTAAAAATTGTTATTATGTAATAAACCAACACCAGTTCTTTCCAAAAGAATGGACCATAATAGAATCTTAAACCAAATCAAAATAATTATAATAAAAATGAAGAAGAAAAGAAACAGCCCTGGAAGTTGATAGCATTATTCTTAAACCGTAGTTTAGGGAGAAGCTGTAGTTGACCAAACTTGCAAATTTCACTTTATACAATCAGAGAAGGAAAGACTACATTGTACTTCAGTTCAATAACTAGCACTCAGAATGGAGGAATTGTTCTTTATAGTCTTTGATTGTTTGATATTTTTTAATTCAAGACAAGAAATTGGAAGTTCTCAGCCATATCTCTAGCCTGATTTGAGTTTTGTTGAATGCCTGCTGAACTCAGTCTAATATAAGGAGCACTTCAGCTCCCAAACTGCATGTGAGGACGGAAGGTTTGGGTCTGTTTGAGCTCTACCCTGAATCATGTCTCTAAAAAGGAAACTACTTGGAAAGTTGGGAAGAATCAAGCTCATCTTTGTTAACAAGATGGGGAGATCTGTCCTGTTGAGAAAATTAAAGCCATACCATTCTAGAATGAGATCTTCACATCATTCTATCTTAAAGATGAGGAACTGAGACCTAGATAACTTGTAGTAACTTGATGAAGTCACATTAGGGCAGTATTTTAGAGCAGTGTGCTTTCAAGGTGCTGTTCTTTTTCTGTTCCCCTTCCTTTAGTCTCTTTGGTCTGTGAGTGATGTGTTCCTGGGCCACCATCTCTAAAATACTGAACTTCCTACCTTCTTCACTGAGGAAGGTGCAGAGGACGGGGTCCAACCATTCACTTCTCAATCCTGGGTAGGTTTACCCAGTGACTTCCAACAGACACTCAATATATATTTTCTTTGTGAATAACTAGATTACCAAAAAACAACAACAACAAAAAAAAAAAACAAAAAAACAAACAAACAAAAAAAACACTGTAGGGCAGATTCTCTTTGAAGGACTCTTCGGAGATCATTTTGCACATCTGATAATCTGCCTCTAGTTTTCTTGTTTTGTGAATCTGGGGTTTTTGTAGATACATTTTGTCATTTAGTCTCAATTGACACCGTGCACATCTTTGTTCTATAGATTGATTAGAACATTATTGAAGCTAATTTAAAAATGTAGGGAACTTAGCATTCTCATCAAGAAACTATTTAGATCAGAGTATGTGCTTTAGTTGATTCCATTTCCAAAGAAATCCTCGATGGGATCCACAGCCCTTCCTCCCTCCCCTCCCACTCCATGAGTTAATTTGGATCCCTGTTTATTTCACATTCACTTGCCAAATTTTAACGGGAAACAAACAGCCTAGGATATGTTTTCTGGATGCTTGGGCAATTCTTAGTCTGGTTCTGCATTTTCCCTGTCCTTTCTCCTCTCCCACTTCTTTTGAAGCGGTTCTGGGGAGACTTGTTGAGT
>PVKP010052790.1:0-12279 GCA_004027715.1 Plecturocebus donacophilus | reverse complement strand
ATTCTGGATATCAGCCCTTTGTCAGATGGGTAGACTGCAAAAATTTTTTCCCATTCTATTGGTTGTCGATTCACTCTAATGACTGTTTCTTTTGCCGTGCAAAAGCTGTGGAGTTTTATTAGGTCCCATTTGTCTATTTTGGCTTTTGTTGCCAATGCTTTTGGCGTTTTGGTCATGAAGTCCTTGCCTACACCTATGTGCTGAATGGTTTTGCCTAGATTTTCTTCTAGGGTTTTTATGGTGTTAGGTCTTATGTTTAAGTCTTTAATCCATCTGGAGTTAATTTTAGTGTAATATATCACATTTTAATGAATGTTTATGAGTAAATTTCTGTATTACTCAAATACTTGAATAGTGAAAAATCATTAAACATTACAGAGTATTTAAGGTAGATATAAATTTGTGATATCTGTGGTTTAAGGCAATCTTTGATACTGGCCATGAAAATATTACATGATGAAATATTTAAGTAGTTTTATATAAGAGTTATGGTTTTATTAAAAGCATTGCTAGTTTATATTTATGTAAATATATAATTTACGTATACCTTTAAATTTCTGTGTAAAATAATCATATGTAAAAGTGAGAAGTAAGAATGACTTCTCTAATAGGAAATTTCAGAATGCCTTTCTCAGTTTTATGGGAATATCTATTATTTTCATTCTATGACACGTTATAACATTTTTAAGATAAAATATTATTTTTATTTAAGATTTGTAGTCTTACATTTTCCTTATTTATAGTTTAAATGAAGCTATTTGCTACCAAAATTCTGCAGAATGAAATTTTTTTCTTTTACTAATACATAATGTTTTACATATGTATGGGGTACATGTGAGTATTTTTACATGTATAAAATGTATAATGATCAAGTCAGGATATTTGGGGTATCCTTCACTTTGAGTATTTGTTATTTCTATGTGTTGGTAATTTTTCAAATTCTCTCTTCTGGCTACTTTGAAATATACAACATACTGTTGGTAACTACAGTCACTCTAGTCTCTTACTGAACATTAGAATTTATTTCTTCTATCTAACTGTAAGTTTATACTCATTCACTAACCTCTCTTTTTTCCTCCCTTCCACCCTCATACCCTTCGCAGCCTTTGCTATATTCTAGTTTCTATCTCCATGAGATCAAGTCTTTATCTCCCATATGTGAGTGAGAACATGCAAAATTTGTCTTTGTGCCTGGCTTATTTCACTTAACCTGATGACCTCCAATTCCCTCCATTGTTGCTGCAAATGACATGGCTTAATTCCTTTTTATGGCCAAATACTTATAGTGTGTGTGTGTGTGTGTGTGTGTGTGTGTGTGTGTGTGTGTCTGCCTGCCACATTTTTTTTATCCATTTGTCCATAGATGGATACTTAAATCAACATTTTTGCTATTGTAAATGGTGTTGCGATGAACATATAAGTGCAAAGCATCCTTGTTATACTGATTTCTTTTCCTTTGGATAGATACCCAATAGTGGGATTGCTGGATCATACAGTTCTATTTTTAAGTTTTTGAGGAATCTCCGTTCTGGTCCCCATAATGGTTATACCAATTTACACTCCCACCTGCAGTGTATAAGAATCCTCTTTTCTCTGTGTCCTTATTAGCATGTGTAATTTTTTGTCTTTTTAATAATAGCTCTGCTAACTGGGATAAGATGATATCTCATTGTGGTTTATATTTGAATTTCCCTGATGATTAGTGATGTTGAGCATTTTTTCATATACCCGTTGGCCATTCATATGTCTTCTTTTGAAAAAGTTTCTATTCATGTTTCTTGCCTACTTTTAAAATGAGATTACTTATATTTTTGTTGTTGAATTTTTTGAGTTCCTTGTATATTCTAGATGTTAGGTCCTTGTTAGATGAATAGTTTGCAAATACTTTTTCCCAGTCAACATCTTGTCTCTTCAGTCTGTTGATTGTTTCTTTTGCTGTGAAGAAGCTTTTTAGTTTAACATAGTTCGATTTGTCTATTTTTGTTTTTAAGTTATCTGTGCTTTTAAGGTTTTAGCCGTAAAATCTTTGCCTAAACCAGTGTCCTCAAGTTTTTCTCCTTTGTTTTCTTCTAGTAGTTTTACATTGTCAGGTCATACATTTCAGTCTTTAATTCACCTTGAGCTGGTTATTGTATATGGTGAGTTCAGATCATTGTTATGGGCGTCCAGTTTTATTATTCTGCTATGGAGGTCCGATTTTCCTAGCACCCTTTACTAAAGAAGGAATTCTTTCCACAGTGCACATACTTTGCATCTTTGTTGATTATTAATTGGCCGTGAACATATAGCTCTATTTCTGGACTCTCTTGTAGAATGAAATTTTAATCTTAATTTCATGTAGAGCTTATCTTTATATTGCTTTGTGGTAGCTACAATGCTCTACCACAAAGCAATATATAGATGCACATGCTTATTTCTGTCTTACGTTGACATAACTGGCACAAGTTCTGTGCTATCAATCAGTCAGGAAACTTTAAAAAATGATTTTTAACTGTGAAGGTTTCATGTCTTGAGTCACAAGATATGAGAATATCTAGCTATTATTATATCATTAGTAGTGAAAATAATTATGGTAGTTATGATGGTACTGAATTAAGTCAGTTAATTAGAATCTGATGGTAATTAGAAGAAAATTTTCTGTTTGATCTCTATTAGCACTATTAATGTTGTTTTCTTGTGTGGCCATAGACTGCATTCATAAAAACCAACTTGCCGAGCGAAAGTAATTGATTATTACAATCTATTACTGTTATTGGCAAAGCAATTAAAAGTAATGACTCTTGAAAAAATATAGGGTCCATTTCACAAAAATAGAGGTGTACCTCATTTTATTGTGTTTTTGCAGAGATTGCAAGTATATCAATGCTATTTTTCCAACAACATGTACTCACTTCATGTCTGTTTTTCACATTTGGTTAATTCTTTCACTATTTCAGACTTTTTCATGGTTATATCTATTTGGTAATTTGTGATCAGTGAACTTTTGGTGTTACTATTATTATTGTTTTGGTTGCCACAAACTGTATTCATATAAGAAAGTGAAGTTAATAAATGTGTGTGTTCTGACGGTTCTTCTGACTGGCTATTCCCTCCCCTGCTTCCCTTGGACTTCCCTATTCCCTGAAACACAACAGTATTGAAATTAGACCAATTAATAACCCTGCTAAGGGCTCTGTGTATTCAAGTGAGAGAAAGGGTCACATGTCTCTCACTTTTAATAAAAATATAGAAATGATTAAGCTTAGTGAGCAAGAAATGTCAAAAACCAAAATAGGCCGAAAGCTAGACCTCTTGTGCCCAACAGCCAAGTTGTGAATGCAGACGAAAATTTCTTGAAGGAAATTAAAGTGTGAACACATGAATATTAAGAAACCAAAAATGGCCTTATTGCTGCTATGGAGAATGTTTTAGTGGTCCAGATATATCGAACCAGCCAGAACATTCCCTTAAACCAAAGCTTAACTCTCTTCAATCCTTTAAAGGGTGAGAAAGGTGAGGAAGCTACAGAAGGAAATTCTAAAGCTAACAGAGGTTCGTTCATGAAATCCACTTCCATAACATAAAGTACAAGGTGAAGCACCAAGTGCTGATGTGGAAGCTACCTAAGATATTGATGAAGGTAGCTACTTTGAACAAAGATTTTTCAATGTAGATGAAATATCCTTCTATTGCAAGAAGATACCCTCTAGGATTTTTATAGCCAGAAAGAAGTCAGCCAGGTATGGTAACTCATGCCTGTAATTCCAGGATTTTGGGAGTAGGATAGCTTGAGCCTAAGAGTTCAAGACCAGCCTGGGCAACATGGCAAAAAATAAAAAATAAAAATACAAAAATTAGCCAGGCATGGTGGTACGTTCCTGTAGTCCCAGCTACTCAGGAGGCTGAGGTGGGAGAATCACCTGAGCCTGGAGAGGTTGAGGCTGTAGTGAGCCATGATTGCGTCACTGTACTCCAGCCTGGGTGACCCTGAGCTGGAGTGTAGTGATATGATGCAGTGAGACTCTGTTTCAAAAAAAAAAGAAAAGGAGAAGTCAGTGCTTCAAAAGCAAGGCTGACTCTCTTTTTAGGAGCAAATACATCTGGTGACTTTAAGTTGAAGTCAATATTCATCAGCCATTTTGAAAATTGTAGGGCCCTTAAAATGTATGCTAAATCTACTCTGCCTGAGCTTTAAAATGGAACGAAAAAGCCTGGATGACTGTATTTGTTTATAGCATGGTTTGCTGATTATTTGAAGCCTATTCTTGAGACTTAACTACTTGGAAGAAAAGAGATACCTTTCTAAATACTACTGCTCACTAACATTACATCTGGTCACCTAAGACTTCTGATGGATATGTGCAAGGAAATGGATACTGTTTTCATGACTGCTAACACAACATCCATTCTAAAGCTCAGGTATCAAGGAGTAATTTTGACTTTTCAGTCTTGTTATTTCAATAATATGTTTCATAGTGCTGTAGCTGCCATAGATGGTGATTCCTCTAATGGATCTTGAGGAAACAAATTGAAAACCTTCTGGAAACAGTTCACTATTCTAGAGGCCATTAAGAGCATTTGTGATTCATGGGAGGAGGTCAGAATATCAGCATTATCAGGAATTTGAAAGAAGTTAATTCCAACCCCCTTGTTTGAGACTTTATCGAAAGAAGTAACTGCAAATGAAGTGAAAATAGCAAGGGAACTAGAATTAGCAGTGGAGTCTGAAGATATGACTGAATTGCCACAGTCTTATAATAAAACTTGAACAAATGAGAAACTGACTCTTAGGGATGAGTAAAGAAAGTAGTTTTTTGAGATGGAATCTACTCTTGGTGAAGATGCTGTGAATGTTGTTGAAGTGGTAATGGATTTAGAATATTATATAAACTGAGCTGATTAAGCAGTGGCAGGGTTTGAGAGAATTGCCTCTAGTTTTGAAAGAAGTTCTGCTGTGAGTAAAATGCTACCAAACAGAATTATGTGCTACAGAGAAAACTTTTGTGAAAAGAAGAGTCAATCAATGCAGCAAACTTTATTACTGTCTTATTTTAAGAAATTGTCATGGCCTCCCTAGCCTTCAGCAACCACAGTCGTGATCAGTAAGCAGCTATCAACATCCAGGCAAAGAACTTTCATCAGCAAAAAGATTAGGACTAGTTGATGGCCCAAGAGGATTATTATCATTTTTTATTAATATATAATCTATTTGGGATTTTTACTAAATCTGTAAAATCACTTTTTATATATAATCATAGCATATAATCATATAATCATAGCAATGAAATCTGACATATTTATGGTCCTATTCATACCCAAGGACTAAGAATTATGCAAGGAATGGATACAGTGGGGTAGAATATTGAGGGCCATGTCTAAATTCTGCCTACTACAAGCGAGATAGGTCTTCTCTTGCTACTTGTCTTTTTCAACATTTTCTAAGTATTTTTATACATTTATTCTTTGAGGTAAACTTTGCTGGCAAAAGCAATAAAGCACTCCATAATTGTTTCAAGATTTTTGTAAATGTGAAAATTTTTATAAAATACTGTGAATCAAGTAACAAAACAAATCAAAAGCCACCAACAGCTTATCTAATAAGCTCTATCCATAGTACCCCCCAGATAGTAACCAATACCAATCCTTTTGGGATTGTATTTGAGATTTAAACTTATAGTCTGATCAGAGGAGAATAGACGTTTAAAATATACTTGGTTTTTATATATCTCACACATTTCTTGGAAATTAATTTTCATTATATTCTACTTTTGATGCTGTTGTGATAAAGTTGTTTTCATCATATTTCTGACTTTAGGTTTATATTTTATTGTATTTTGGCTAGAACTTGTAGAACTTTTAGACCAAGTATAATTCTATTAACTGCAGTTTCTTTCTATGTGTTGTTTTCTTTTTTTTGGTGAATGCTTCAAATGTTTCATTTCTAAGTCTTATATTCGCTGTTGAAATGGTTTTTTGTATCACATAAATGTATTTTCTAAATGACATTGAAGAAATTGCATCATGAATAGGTATTAATTTTTTCTTTTTCACATTTAATTCTATCAAATGCTTTTATGCATCTATTGATGTACTTTTTGAACCTAATGGTGTATAATATTATTTAAAAATTTTTCAATAGCAAGTACTTCCTGTATTCCTAGATAGCTATTTACTTAAAATAGCATTTAGGAAAGGCAGAATTTCAGCTGCAAGCTGCAAGTTCAGGAAATTTGTTTCAAATGGATGAGTTTATGTTCTATCAGTGAAAAATAATTGAGGCAATCTATAATACTTTAAAAATCTTAGCACTTAAGAAATTAAAATTTAATCAGCTTTATTAAAGCATAATTCACATAAAATAAAATATCTATTTTAATTGTATATTCCAATGAGTTTTGACAAATGCATGCAGTTTGTAACCACCAGCACAGTCACGATATAGAATATTTGTATAATCTGCTCTCACCATGATTGTGCTTTTTTCTGGAAGTCACTTAGAATTTTTAGTGTATGAAAGTGTTACTTATATTTCAAAATTTCCATGAGAGAATGTTGTATTCTGTATATTGCTTTTTGGTTTTAGTCTTTACCTTATTATATTGGCTTATATATGGATTGTTTAGGAATGGTAAAAAGGTAGTAGTTTAAGTTTTGTTTTGTTTTGTTTTTGATGCTACCCATTTAAGTTTTTTTTTGTTTTGCTTTTTGTTGTGTTTTGCTTTGAGACGGAGTCTCACTCTGTTGCCCAGGCTGGAGTACAGTGGCACGGTCTCGGCTAACTGCAGCTTCTGCTTCCTGGGTTCAAGCGATTCTCCTGCCTCAGCCTCCTGAGTAGCCTGGACTACAGGCACCCAGCACCACACCTGGCTGATTTTTGTTATTTTTTAGTAGAGACGGGATGTCACCATATTGGCCAGGCTGGTCTCAAACTCCTGACTTTGTGATTTGCCCGCCTCGGCCTCCCAAATTGCTGGGATTACAGGCGTGAGCCATTGCGCCTGGCCTCAAGTTTATATGTTAGTTTTACAGAAAGCCTTGGGGCATCAGAAAATCAAAGAATGTGGAAAAATACAAAAATCACAAAAAACACTGCAATATGCATGTATATATAATATATAATTTATACTATACTTGGTGGTAATTATGAAAATATTACTAAATTAACTTTTTTTTTTCTGGCCATGATAGCAAGATGTCTTTAGTGTCTGATTTTTTTGTTTGTTTTTGGGGGCATTTAAATTAGAAATGAACTCACATATCTAACATGAATCTTTGTGCTTAAAATTCTAGCCTGGCTCTAGACTTGCAAGTTTTAAATCTTTTTTATGCAATTATGGAAAAAAATATGTTTCTGCTTGAAGCAGTTGTCAAACAAGCTTCTTTCATCAACAGTCAGACACAAGGCAGCTGAATGACGCTGTTTAGTCTAGAGTGAATGCTCATGAGATTACAAGGTCACTGAGGAAATGTAATTATGCAGTTGGTTCCAGAAGAGTTTTTTGTAGCAAGGACTTAAATTATAACATCAATTTAAAAATATATAAAATGAGATATATTCAATTAATCTCAGAAAGCACAAAGTTAAAAATATATAAATTATTACAATAAAATGTGTTAATTCATGTTTTTACAGGATCCTTAAAAAAGCAGATTCAATTTATTATTGGAATTTGGTTATTTCTGCTATATCATGGTAGAATTCAGTAGCTCCTGTGGATCTTATATATAATTGTCTTCATTGGGAAATGTTAGATGTTTCTTTGAAACATCTAACATTTAAAATGAAACTTAAAATTCTACTTTAATAAAACCAACAATAACAGTACATTATTGAATCTGTTAGATGTTGTTAGATGTTTCTAACATTAGAAATATCTGTTAGATATTTCCCTGGAAAACTCTGGTTTCAAATCCCAATCTTTTCTGGAAATACCTTCACAGATGCACCCAGAAATAATGTTTTACCAGATATCAGGCGATCCCTTAGCCCACTCAAGTTGACACAAAGAATTCCAGATGATAATATTGAAAACCCTGGTTTTCCAGAGAAACAGAACCAATCGGACATTTAGACATTGATAAGAGGAGGTTTATTTTTGGAATTGGCTCACATGATTTTAGAGGCTGAGAAGTCTACAACTTCTCAGATATGCTGTCTCAACCTGGAGAACCAGGAAAGTTGGTGGTGTAACTCACTCTAAATCCAAAGATTTGAGAACTAAGGGAGCCAATGATGTGACTCTCAATTTGAGGTTAAAGGCCTGAGAATGGAGACTTCTTGGGGGTGAAGGTAAAAGTCATGGAGTATGAAGGCCCAAGAACCTCAAGTTACGTTGTCTGAGGGCAGGAGTAAATAAATAAATGTCCCAGCTGCAGAAGAGAGAGTGAATTCACCCTTCCTTTGTTTTTTTTTGCTGTGTTCAGGCCCTCAGCTGGATTGGATGACATCCATCCACATTGGTGAGGGTGTATATTTTGTACTAAGACTATTGATTCAAATCCCAATCTTTTCTGGAAACACCTTCACAGACGTACCCAGAAATAATGTTTTACCAGCTCTCAGGAGATCCCTTAGTCCACTCAAGTTGACACATAAAATTCCAGATGATAATTAGTACTTTAAAGACAAATAAAGGATACAAGGATGAATAGTGGTCAGAGTAGTGTGCCATTTTTGGTAATTGGAATCTTGTAAGATGGTATTTTAGCAAATACCTGAATTAGCAAAGAAATGAGTCATTTGATATCCTTGGGAGAGTCAAAAGGAACTGTAAATTCACAGGTGGGGATGTGAATAAGGAAGAGGAAGGAGTTCAGAATGTCTGGAGCAAGAGTAAATATGGGGAGTGGTAGGAGAATAGGTCAGAGAGGTAGCAGGTTTTTATGTAAGTGGGCAGGCCAGACCTAGTTGATGATACAGGTCTTTATAGACCATTGTCAAGACTTGGGCTTTTACTTTGAAGGAGATGAGAAGTCATAGGAGAATTTTGAAAAGAAGTTGCCATATATTACTTGCGTCTAAAGGTCTGTCATAGGAGAGTAGATTTTATAGATGGTGGACAGTGGTGGTAGAGGCAGGGGCGAATGCAAGAAAACTTACAGTAGTCCTGCTAAGATGGTAGTGGCTTGTCCGAGGATGGTAGTAGTATAGTTCGTAAGAAAGTGGTCAGATTATAGATATAATTTTGATAGCAGAGGCAAAAGAATTTTTGATGGATTGGTTAAGGGTGGTATGAAAATGAGAGGATTACTTCCAAGGTTTTTATCTGAGCAAATGGTTGATCCCAGGGTTTTATCTGAACAACAAAGCTGCAGGCAATAAGGGGTTGTGTGTCTGTAGAGATTTTAAAAATAAAACTGAATAAAAGTCAGTTTTTTAAATGAGCATGTACTGACAGTGTTGGTTTTCAAATTCTCATTTCTGAAAAAAATCTTTTGTTGGTCCAAGTTCTCAACAATTGCTGTAATTACTTTTGAATTTAATAGTACATATGTAAGATATCAATTAATATATCTTTAGCTTTCTTTAATAACATTGTATGTATGCAAAATTTAATTCAGATAAATTTCAGTTTTACAGTCATCCCCAGGCCCCACCTTTTCACCCCCCAACCCCCAATAGGCACAAACCTAACTACATTTAACCTCATTCAAGTGTAAATTTGTATGGTTTTGGAATTTTTCATGCTCCTTTCTGACAAAATTTCTATTTTTAACTCCCCTTTGTACTACATATTCCTGAGTTTAAACCGTAAATTTGAAGTAAACAGTGTTAGCTTAGTGATTATAAAGATGAAGAAACAGCTGGGTGTAGTGTAATTCTTATCTGTAATCCAGCACTTTGGGAGGCCCTGGCAGGTGCATCACGAGGTCAGGAGTTTGAGACCAGCCTGGCCAACATAGTGAAATTCTGTTTCTACTAAAAATACAAAAATTAGCCTGGTATGGTGGCGTGCACCTGTAGTCCCAGCTACTTGGGAGGCTGAGGCAGGAGAATCGTTTGAACCTGGGAGGCAGAGGTTGCAGTGAGCTGAGACTACACCATTGCACTCCAGCCTGGATGACAGAGCAAGACTGTCTCAAAAAAACAACAAAAAAAAAAAACAAAAGAAAACACCAACAAACAGAAGTTAGGTTCTGAGAACTTTTATTTGTGTTTAAAGTTTTCAATTGTGGGGACATTTGAAAGTTGCTAGAATCAATTTTAAAGAAACAAATACTGCAACAGTATTGCACTTTCTAGAATTTATTGTGAAATAAAAATTGTATTCTGCCAAACTTATCCTTATCAGTAAGATATTTCCTAGTTATTTGAATATCTGTTTCTTTAGATAAGAAACTTTTGAAATTAAAATTAACAAAAAGTATTTTTCAAGAGACTGTGAGCAGAGATAAATTGATGAATCTGACTATAACATCTATTGAACTTAAATATGTAAAAACAACCAATTTTAATGTACTTGTTGACAAAGCTGCAGAAGTCAAAGCTCAAAACAGAAATTATAATGTGATACTGCATTTTGTGCTTATTAATTGTGCCATTTAAGAATATGAATATAATTAATAGGTATTTTAATTTGCTACTTATCTTTCATGATATAAACTTTATTTTATGTTTAAATTTTTTATTGGAATAATTATGTGTATAAAGTGCTATAAAAGAAAAGCCTCACTGTGTGCTTTTCTGCATTATTTTAAATTTAATTTCATGATTATTACAGAAAATAATTTTGTTCTGTAGAGGCACAGATATGGTAAAAAAAAAAAATGATCTGTTCTGGTTGTCTAATATGCTGTCTGCAGCTGCTTAATATAAGAGTCCACTCTGAAGATGGGCTTCTGTATTGTAGGTAGCTTCTGTGTTGACCAAATCATGATAATTTAGTCACAAAAATTTCTCCATCATATTTGGTTACATTATTTTAAGAAATTTATAGAGACTTAGGGAGATCCACAAACTTAAGTAGTGGTCAAGATAGGTCCTATATAGAAGATTAAAAGAGGCATGATTATTGAAACTAGAAAACTTTGGGAGGACAGAGTGAACAGGTAGCAAATCAAATTTTAGTTTATGAAGGATTTTTGAAGGGAATAATGTTTTGGGGAGGAAAATTACCAATAAGATGGTAAAATGTAGATTAGATGACCAGCCAGGGTTGGCTCATCATTCTGAAATATTTCAAAGTGAGAGAAGATGCTGATTGAGTCTATGTAGGTTTGTTTTTTACTTGACTGAGAGCAAGGTGCTATTTCAGGTAAATTTTAATGTAGATGGCTGTTCCTGGATTCTGCATGTCTCAGTGTAAGTTTTTTTTTACTCTGCCCCGCTTCTAAACCTTAGCATTTTGTTCTACTATTTACCTCTGTATTTCTAAATAACATAATTATACTGCAGTTCCTTGGTTTCCAATTTTATAGCTGTCTCTTGACTTCCTAGTATGAGAGGTGAAGATTTAGCCCTCTAAACCTCTTCCCTCCCCTTATTTCACTTGCCTTGTTATCTCTTAATACAATGGCATATTGATTCATTTTAAAAATTGAATCAATATGCCTTATATACATGGTGAATATGAAAATCTTGTTTTCAATTGAGCCATATATTTTATACTGATTTTTTCTTAGATTTCCCATAATGGTTGCCTTGTTTTTTATGTGTCTTCACATTTTTCCTTTGGCTTTAATTAGCGTCTTGCTCACCTCATCAAACCCTAAAATCTACCCTATCTAGGGCTACGGAATACAAAACCAAAATAGAATCTCACCATTTGTTGCCTTCTGCTTTGTTTTAGCCTCCTTACCCAATGTGGACATTTCTTCCTGCTACTTTTATTAATAGCTTAGTCTCCCTTGGCCTTGTGTTTGAAGGCATGCAGTATAGCTGCTTTGCTAATTTGTGATGGGTTTAGCATCAGATTTTGTGGAATTGGTAGTTTTCAAATGTTTTTAAAATATTCTGCCAAGGAGTGGTTAACTGTCTTTAGATTTAGGTGGAATTCAGAGGCGTGGTGATTCATGCCTTTAATCCCAGCACTTTGGGAGACGGAGGAGGGTGAATCACTTGAGGTCAAGAGTTCAAGACTAGCCTGGCAAATATGGTGAAACCCTGTCTCTACTAAAAATACAAAAAATTAGCTGGGTGTGGTGGCAGGCCCCTGTAATCTCAGCTACTCAGGAGGCTGAGGCAGGAGAATTGCTTGAACCTAGGAGGCAGAGGTTGCAGTGAGCTGAGATTGAGCCATTGCACTCCAGCCTGGGCAACAGAGCAAGACTCCTTCTCAAAAAAAAAAAAAAAGAAAGAAA
>PVKP010052789.1:0-12273 GCA_004027715.1 Plecturocebus donacophilus | reverse complement strand
ATTTCACAGGTTTAAATAAAATATTGGTTGGCTGCTTATTTGTTATTTTCATCCCCTATTCCTTCCTGTCTCCATTGTTAAACACAATTATTGGCATAAAAGAGGTTTTTAATACCCATTTTTAGACTATTCTAGCCTGGGCAATAAAACAAGAATCCCATTCTCTCTCCCTCTTTCTCTTCCTCTTTCTTTCTCTCTTTCATTCTTTTTTTTTCTTTCTTTTGCTGTTTCTTTCTTTCTCCTTTTCTCTCTTTTTCTAAAATCTCTTCCTCTTTCTTTCTCTTTCATTCTTTTTTCTTTCTTTTGCTGTTTCTTTCTCCTTTTCACTCTTTTACTAAAATCTCTTCCTCTTTCTTTCTTTCTTTTTTTCTTTCTTTTGCTGTTTCTTTCTCCTTTTTTCTCTTTTTCTAAAATCTCTTCCTCTTTCTTTCTCTCTTTCATTCTTTTTATTCTAAAAAAATTTTTTTTGTTTATTTCTATATATTGTGAATTTTCCAGTTTTTCTTCTGTACTTTGTTTCTGGTTTCATTTCATTATACTCAGAAAAGAAACTTGGTATGATTTTAATATTCTTAATAAATCTATTAAGACTTGTTTTGATGCCTAACATATATATCCTGGAAAATGATACGTGTGCACTTGAAAAGAATGTGTGTTCTGCTGCTGTATAGTGGAACGTTCTACATGTGTCCATTAGGTTTATTTGGTTTATAGTGTTGTTTGTGTTTGCTATTTCTTTGTTGATTTTCTGACTGGTTGTTCTCCCCATTATTGGAAGTGGGGTAATGAAGTCTCCTACTATTGTTGTTTGCTGTCTATATTCCCTTCAGTTCTGCCAGTGTTTGTTTTATATATTTCAGTGCTCTGTTGTTAGGGGTGTGTGTGTGTGTGTGTGCATGCGTGTGTGTGTGTGTATATATGTATACATATGTGTGAGTGTGTATGTATAATTGTTAAAATTGTTCTATGTTCCCAGTTACTGTACTCTTATATCATTATATAATGTTATTCTTTGTCGCTTCTGACAGTTTTTGGCTTATAATCTATTCTGTATGATTTAAATATATTCACTCCCACTCTTTTTAGATTACCAAATGTTACTTAATGGAATATCTATTTCCAACACTTTACTTTCAGTCTATTGCACATCCTTAAATCTAAAGTGAGTCTCGTAGACAGTGTATAGTTGGATAGTTGGATCTTTTTTTTTTTTTTTTTTTAAATCCATTCAGCCATTCCATGTCTTTTTATTGGAAGTTAAATTTACATTTGAAGTAATTACTGATAGGGAATTATTTATTATTGCCATTTTGTTCATCATTTTCTGTTTGTCTTATACTTCATTTGTTTTGGAGTTCCACAGCTTTTGGAGTTCCTTAGTGCATAGTTCTTAGGTCATTTTTCTTCCTTCCTCTCATCCTTTGTGTTTCATTAATTTTTTTTTATTGATAAGCTTTTATTCATTTCTTTTTTACTTTTGTGCAACGTATGTGGGTATTTTGTTTCCAGTTACCCTGGGGCTTATATAAAATATATTATACTTATGACAGCTTATTTTAAGTTGATAACAACTTAACTTCAATATCATGCAAACTCTACAGTTTTACTCCTCCTCCCTTCACATTTTGTTATTGATGTCACAAGTTACTATATGGTGTATCCATTCACATGTATTTTAGTTATAGTTGTTTTTAATACTTTTGTGTTTTCACTTTTATATTAGAAATAAAAGTGATTTACCCACTACCATTAGAGTAATAAAGCATCTGTGTGTCTATATATTTACCTTTGAGTCTTATACTTTCTTATGGTATCATGTCACTGTTTAGCATTCTATCATTTCTATTTGAAGAACTCCCTTTAACATTCCTTGTAAGGCAAATCTGTTAGTGATGAACTTACTCAGCTTTTGTCAGGGCAGTCTTTATGTTTCCTTCATTTTTAAAGGACAGTTTTGCCAGGTATAGTGTTCTTAGATGGCATTCTTTTTCCCTTTCAGCTCTTTGAACACATCATCTTACTTCCTTCCGGCTTGCAAAGTTTGAACTAAAAGTCTATTGATAGTTTAATAGGGATTCCCTTGTTTGTAATAAGTCATTTTCTTCTTGCTGATTTCAAAATTCTCTTTGTCTTTGACTTCAATAATTTGATTATAATGTATTTTGTTGTAGATTTCTTTAGTTTTATCTTATTAGGGGTTCATTAAATTTCCTAGATTTGGATGTTCATTTTCTTCTCCAGATTTGGGAAATTATCAGTCATTATTTTTTTGAATAAACTTTGGGTCCTTTTCCTTCCTTTTATTTTTTTTTTTCCTCTGACTCCTGTAATCCATATATTGGTCTGCTTGATGATTTTCTTTAAGTCCCTCAAGCTGTCTTTATTCTTTATTACTATTATTATATTATTCCTCTGACTGGATGATTTCATGTGGCCTAGCTTCAAGTTCACCAATTTTTTTCTTCTGATGGTTTTAGTCTGCTGTTGAACCCCTCTTGAATTTTTAGTTGAGTTATTATATTCTTCTGCCCTAATATTTATTTGATTCTCTTAAATTTTCTTATTATTGAAATTCTTACTTTGTTCATGTGTTATTTTTCTGAGCTTATCGATCATTTTATGACAGTATTTTGAATTCTCTTTCAGTAATTGATATATCTCCATTTCATTAGTATTGGTTTCCAGAGTTTTATCTGGTTCCTTTTTTGGATTATGTTACTCTGTTTTTTCATTTTCCTTGACCCTTTGTATTGGTATCTATGTTTTAAAAAAGAAAGAACCTGCCATCTCTCTCAGTCTTCAAGGATTGGTCTTGTATCAGAGAAGACCTTCACCAATAAACTCAACCAGAGCTTCTATGGGGCTCTCAAACTTCTATGTTAGTCCAAGCTGTCATCTTCTTAAAGGATCCAGGGTTTTAGATATGCTATGCCTCATCAGTGCTTTGAGACAGGCAAGACAAAAGATAGAATTACCCTTTGGTAATACATGGAAAAGTTGGAATGTTGTATGTATGTCCAATTCTTTTCCTCCCAAGTTTGGGGCTGAGACCTGGAGATTTTTTTCACTGGTCCTTTCTGTGCTGAGTCAGGGGAGAGCGGTTATGAATATCTGTGCCCTAGTCCATACCACCACCTTTTTTTCTCTGTGGGTCTAGCATATGTTGGGTCACATCAATACTCAAACACAGGTGAGACAAAAACCGATTTTTTAGGTAGAACTCAGAAGAGTGGGACTTTGGATGTACAGTCCAATTCCTTCCCTTCTCATAGAGAGTTGGGAGCTGAGAGTTCCCTTCTGATAATATGGTGCTGCGCTGGCAGTGGGGATTATGATTAGATAGTGTCTTCAGCTTTCCCAGTGGTTTCAGTGTGACTGACTTCTTGTTGCTCAGGTTGCAGGAACCTCTCAGCTACTTTCTGGAATTTCCATAAAGGGAATTGATATGTGCTATTAAATCAGTGTGTCCATTGGGGAAGGAGAGTCCAGGGCGTCCTGTTCCACCACCTGGCTGCTGTCATTCTCCTTCTTTTTTAAGGACACTTTTGTCACAAATGGAATTGTTGGTTGACAGTTTTTTGTTTTTTTTTTTAAACTATGCCCACCTCACCACCACCAAATTTTCACTTCTTTCTCTTTTCATTTACATTTTCAATTTTGGAAGACATTGCTCTCGTGGTTTCTTTTAGTTCCTTGTACATGGTTTCTTATAAATATGTGTATATTAAAAATAACTGATTTAAAGTAATTGTGTGGTAATGTCAATGTTTAGGCTTCCTCAAGATAAGTTCCTATTCATTTCTGTTTTTTATTGAAAATGAGCCATACTTTCTTTTTTCCTGGCATACATAATTTTTTGTTGTTGTTGAAAAGAGCCTCTCCAAATGTGCTTAAGTAATTATATTGTGTGAGGTAAAGGGAAAGTAGAACAATTATATTAAAATAATTTAAGGATAGGATAATGCCTAGATGGGTAGATAATGTCTGGATTATTTAGGATTACATATGATAAAAATAAGTATTTACTAGATACTAACCAAATGCCTAATAGACTGATATCTCAGTTTACTGCAGCTAAGATTAAAAGTAAGAAAACTTAGGTAAAATTGAAATGTGAAGAAGAATCTGATATTTTTGTAGTCAGATTTGTTGTTGAATGAGTAGAATGGCTGCATTCTTGAGGCTTTTGACATAGCATGAGTCCTATAAGTTTGGAAAGGTTAACTAAAATCTTCCCTATGTACAGACATAATATACAGGCTTTAAAAGTACTAAAGAATATTCATTGAGAAGCTTTTTTCATAAATCATCTAAAAGACAAAATAGGAAATGACAATCCAGAAATCATAAAAACTCCATAAGACCTTGCATCTATAAATCTTTTAAATTTATCGGACTGAAATGACACTGGAACAATAATTAGGAAGCCACAGGAGTTTTTGCTGACATCTTTTTGGATTCGTTTCTTCAGAAAAGTTACTTAAAACCTTGAACACATCATGAAGCACTACATTTATAATAATTAAATTCTACAAATGCATTTTTAGGCATATAATGTTTCAGAAACATGATGTTTAAGGGTCAACTTTATACAGTGTATAAAGTGTGTGTGTGTGTATGTGTGTGTGTATAAAGTTGACCCTTGAACAACATGGGTTTGAATTGTGCAGATCCACTTATACATGGATCCTCTTCCAACTCTGGTATCCATGAGACAGTAAGACCAACCCTTCCTCTTCCTTCTCCTTCTCAGCCTATTCATCATAAAGATTATGAGGATGAAGACTTTTATGATGATCCACTTCCACTTAATGAATAGTAATTATATTTTCTCTTCTATATGATTTTCTTAATAACATTTTCTTTTTTCTAGATTACTTTATTGTAAGAATACAGTATATAATACACATAACACAAAATATGTGTTAATCAACTGTTTCTGATATCAGTAAGGCTTCTGACAGTGGATATTTATAGTTAAATTTGGGGGGAGTCAGAAGTTAAATATGGATTTTCAACTCTGGGGGCTTGGTATTCCTATCCCCCATGTTGTTCAAGGTTCAAGAGTGTGTGTGTGTCACAGTTCTCATGTAGGGCATACTTAGAAAACTCACGATTGCCTGGAGGTTTCTTAGAAGAAAACTAATGCATGGGTGGGGCCTAAAAATGTGAGGAAGATGGGAAAAGTATGGTAGCAAAGAGAGTAGCATGAGTAACAAGTTCATGGAAGCATGAATGACTAGGTATTTTCCGTTCAACATTAAATGCAAAAAAAGTACAAGAGGTGAAGCTCAATGAGGCAGGTAGTAGCTAGGTTATGGAAGGACTTCTTGTCATGCCAAGAACCTTGGATCATATAGTGGAAGGAGTGGGGAGCAAACTAGGGTTTAAGCTAGGAGTTGATTGGCTATCCTTATAAAATTTGAGCTCTAGAGAGCAGATTTGCAAACTGGATATAGTGAGTAATAAAAGTGGTTTTAAGAGCCACAAGTCTGAATAGACAGCTCTATAGGAAGCTATAGCATTAGGCTAGACTGGGGCTGAGAAGGCTTGAACCAGAAGAGTGATGATAGGTGGTGTCGGAAGAAAGGATGTGAAACTTATTCAGCAAAGGGGCATATGGTGGTGAGAAAGAGGCAGGGGAGGATGATCTCCCCGATGGGGCAAAGGTGCCATTAAAGGATGCTGGGAATACAGAAAGGAGCCTTTTCGTTTAAAATATTTTTATTTTTATTAAGTAGGGAGAAGGGAGGCAATGATGAGTTTTGTTTTGGAAATGCTGAATTTAAGGTAATGTAGAATAATCAGCAGGATGTGTGAGTCTGAAACTCAAGGGAAAAGTCAGGGCTGAAGATAAAGGTTTGAGATTGATTAACAAAATACTCTGGCAAAGAAAGAAGGCAGTATAGCAACTGACAGGAGAAACAAGACATTATAGATAAATGGGAGGCTAGAAAATGCATTTTGAGAGATTAATTATGCTACTAGAGTTTGAAGTCCTTGAGGGATGGAATTCTGTCTCCTTAATTTTTATATTCTCAGCATCTGTCACTGTGCCTGGTACCCAGTAGGCACTTAATGAATGTTTGTGGAATGAGTCAAACTTTACCACCATATAGTCTTTACATATAACTAAAGCCATCTCTAGATTCTAATGGAAGTTTTGCTGATGTTGTCACCTGCTTTGTTTATTTGATTGCTAAAAATAGCATCTGTATTTCACTTTGCCTAATCAAGACCTAGAGGAAGAAGCCTAAATTCAGTTATCAGAATATCTCTAGGAAGGAAGTGTGCTAGCGATGAATTTGCAGGTAATGTAATGACTAGTTCGGTTCCTATGAGATAGAAAGATGATTACTTCTATTCTTAGAGTGGATCGTGGAATGAAATAGTGTCAAACAGGATATGATAGATGAAGACACTATATAACCAAATCTTTAAATATAATTTTATAATTTTACATTACCAATGATTAACCAGAATAAATAACAACATACAGTTATTTTTGATTTTTAGTTTTCAGTGCATTTATAAGGAGTACAAAGAATAATTTTTAATTTATGAAACTGACAGTATTTTAAAAGTTGAAACATGATCCTCTGCCTTTAAAAAACCCAATTTTTAGTGGCTTGTCAATGACTCCCTAAATGTTACTTATGATCTTTGAACTCTATTCTCAGTCTCTTGATCTTGGTTCCTGCAGATCAGCTGTGCAGGACACACAGGTGTTAACACAGCTGGCTTCCTGATGACAACCCTGTCCATATAGCTGTCTTGTGTGACATTATTCATATTGTTCAGTGTCATTCTGACCTAGCCAAGCTAAAAATGATACTCCAGCTCAAGAGGGATTTAAAAACCTTGACAAACTAAAGATAAGACACTACAGAATATCATGTACATGTGCTTAGCAGTTTTTAGCTTAACTGCATCTAAATAGCTAATTTCAGCATGTATCTGTCTTTATCCTTTAAAATCATTTATGTTTGGAAAGAACATATATCTGTGTGGAAGACTGCTAACAATTCTATTCTAAAGTGTGTCTTTTTTTTGGTTTGTTTAAATAGCTCAAGGTCAAGGCACTCTGTGAGATGCATTCTATAGCACATAGCCTATGCCACTGATTTATCACGTTATCTAGTGCCTTTATAAGATGTCCATGATTAAATTACCCTATTTTCCAGCTTGATAATTTGATTTGAATAGTCAATTTTTAGATCTTTAATTGGGATGTAGCCAGATTGATAATTTGATTCAAGAGGTCAGTTTTTTTTTATTTCTATAGTTGGGATGTAACTATAATGTGTGGTGTGGTTGTGGTGGTGGATTTTGCCCTCTTTTTTGGTGACAGCAGCTGGCAGTCATTGGAGAGTTCTGGCTTTGCTCCAGAGTTGTAGGTTAAGTTAAATAACCTGCCAGCAAAAGAGGCCTAGTTGCTTACTTCACACTTTTCAAATTATGAGTTTCAATGCTTGCTGCAGTGCCAATGGAATGCCTGCTTCTGCTGAGAGTGTCAAGGTCTCTTTTCAGTAGGTGTGGAGTGCAGTGGGAACTGTTGCTTATATCTTGGGACATTGTAGTTTGGGGAGCCTCCCTTATGACATTGTGATCATTGTATAAGGATTATTACTACACAGGTAACTTGTTTCTTAGTGTAATAATGTGTGCATATGTGTGCACATTGTGTGTGTGTGTGTGTGTGTGTGTGTGTGTGAGAGAGAGAGAGAGAGAGTCAGAGAGAGACAGAGAGAGACAGAGAGAAAGAGAGAGAGAGAGAGAGACAGAGAGAGAGAGAGAGAGAGAGAGAGAGAGAGAGACAGGATATGAATGAATGAGAATGCCCACAGGTTCAAGGAAACTATTGAGGAAAATAAAGATGTTTAATATTCATTAATTATCACAAAACTACTTTTATGAAACAAGCATGGTTGCTAAGATTGCTGCACAATAGATACAAAGAAAAAAGATAAGAAGTACCAAAATCTTAAGTAATTTATTCAACTATTAATGGTTCATATATTGATACTAAAATGCATTATTATTTGGTACTAAGAGCACTAGACTTAGTATCCTCGTATTAGAGATGGCAATAACTGTTTCACAAGGTGGATAGCAGAATCAAGTGATGTAGTGTGGAGAGTACAGTTGTCCCTTGGTTTCCTTGGGGGATTGATTCCTGGGCCTTCAGTGGATACCAAAATCGATATTTAAGTTCCTGATATAAAATGGTGTCATATCTGCATATAATCTATGTACATCCTTCTGTATACTTTAAATTATCTCTAGATTTATTTATAATATCTAATACAATGTAAGTGCTATCTAAATAATTGTTATACTGTATTGTTTGGGGAATACTGAAAAGGAAAAAAGTTTGTACATGTTCAGGACAGATGCATCTTAAAAAAACATACAATTCATCGTTGAATCCATGGATGTGGAACCCAGAGATATGGAGGGCCAACTGAACTTTGAAAAGTATGAAGTACTTTTGGAGGTACTAATTATATCATTACTAATAGAAATAGTGTTGTTATCTGTCTGTCCATTTGATTAATTAAATAGTTAAAGAAAAGGTTAAAGAAGGAGGAAAGTATCCATTTAGGTATAACTATCTTATCCCTGAATATCATTCTCATTTCATTGACACACTTTGATCCTTCCTCCTATCACTGGGCATATATCAGAGTCTTGTAACTGTCTAATTATATATATATCATTTCCTCTTTTTATACATTGTAGAATTCATGAGTTTAGAATGGTATTCTTATCTGATCATACTAAGAGTCTCTGAAAGTGTAGTGTTTTTTTTGCTACTGTATATTGCAGAGTATATAGTTAACTCTGACTAGTTCCGTTCTCTCTGTATTTACAAAAGACTCTCCAATATGCCTTTTCTACTTGTTTAACCAGAATTTATGTCAATTAGGTATTAGGATAAGTGGTCAGTAGTTGTGACTGGGAAAGTTAATTGTGGTCAGGAAAGTTAGGACCAGTCAGGTTGTATACTAGACTGTATAAAACTTGAAAATATATCAGGAGATGGTACATTAATTTCTGGGAAAGTTTATTGTGGTCAGGAAAGTTAGGACCAGTCAGGTTGTGTACTAGACTATATAAAACTTGAAAATATATCAGGAGATGGTACATTAATTTCTGGAAAAATTGAAGAAAGGAACCAGAAAGTGTCTTTGAGATGGCACCCTGTATTGGTGATATAAGCTTGCCTCACTAGAAATTTTAGATTATCTGGTGAGAGGTAGTCATTAAAAAAAAACTTTATAAATGATAAAAATATTATCTTTCTTCTGTATCTCCAGAGGAGAGGATGACCAGTTTTTTTCTGTAAAGGCCAGATAGTAAATATCTTAGGCTTGGTGTACTATTGTGGTCTTTGTCTCAATTACTCAACTCTGTCATTGTAACAGGAAAGCAGCCATGGACAATAGGTAAACGAATAGGTATAGTTCTAATAAAACTTTATTTATAATAACAGACAGTGGGCTGGATTTGGTTCCCAGGTTGTAGTGTGCTGACTGTACACCGCTCTCTGGTGCCTAGGTTGAAAAATAGTATGTAGGCTGTTCTAGTGCATAGAATGAAAAATATAAGGAAGAAGGGGAAGTAGTAAATAATCAGTGGAAATGGAAGGAAGTACAAAGGTGAGAGTAGGACAAAGGAGGGCAAGAAAATGGAGGCAAAGTACAACATGAACACAAGATGATGAGAATGGAGATTATAAGAAATATTGCAGAGGTCTGTTTTCATATTGGAATATATTTGTTAAAAAGGTTTATTTTGAAGCAATGGAGGCCATAATAGATTGGAGTGAATAAAATTTAAGCAGATTAAAAGTATGACACGAAGCCCCAATATCAGTTGCCGTTCCTAGGCATTCAGGATTCAGACAAGGTATACATCTTCTTACGTGTTTTTAAGTCTACCTCAGTTTTTACGTATACCTTGACATCTTCTGGCTTGGTATCCTATTGGTAAAAATACAGCTAAGCTAGTAAATCATTTTGTGAGTTTTTTTTTTTTAATTGGAACATAGAGTCCAGAGGGATTTATAGCTGTGCATGATGAAAGATGGAAGGAGTTGAGCAATTTTTCTAAAAATGACTAATCTAATTTCATAGTTGATACCTAGCACAAATAGCTTTTTTAAATAAAATTTGTTTTGGTAGGAGCATAACAATTAGATAACAGACTGTTTACTTATAAGTAAAGGCTAATCAGAGAAATAGGAATAGTACAGTATGGATCTTGTGGATCACTTAAATCTAGAACTGGATTATAATAAAATATATTTTAAAGAGACATTTATCTTGAAATTAATATATTTCATGGCACTGTTTTGACTTTTTAAAAAGTTTCATTTATTTTTCTTCTCTTGTTTTTTTATGATATGTCTGTTAGAAATGTCTCTTTTCTGAAAGTATGTAATAAGGGAGTAAGTAAACTGTTCTTTCTAAAAATCAACATTTTAGAGAAGTAATATAGGTCTTACAAATTCTTTTAAAATATGATATTGCATGATTTTAAAGAATGTTATAGAAGGTATAACATTTGATAATGAGATTTATATTGGGAAATTCTATGAAAAAACTGTATGTTAAAAATGAGCTTTTAGGCATTCTTAAGAAAAACATTGTATACATGTATCAGTTGTATCTATAAATAAATGAGAATAAAGAGGTATAGAGTCTTAATTATATGATGAATAATAATGTGCTATAAACATAATTAAAGTTTGACTTTTGAAATTATAATTTATTTGAAATTATAATTTAATCTACAGACAGGTGACTGCTGGTTGTTTTATTCCTAATTTACACTAAACTCTGTACTTGAAAAGATAAACTTACTTTTCCTTTTAGGAAAAAAATAATTTTACTATTCTAATATTACTTCAAAACTTTTTTGACAGTAAGTAATTTGCTTTAGATCCTCATTCTTGAAAATAATAATTTTGTATCCAATAGGCTGTATTTTCTAAAGAAATTCCTCATTATCTCTCTTTTAATATGTTACTTTGTTCTAAGCCTGCCTGTTGTTTTTTTTTTTCCATGAACAAATTTAATGCAATAAGTTGAGAGTCCTTTTTTACTGTTATGTGTTGAATCTCCCTGTTCACAACTTGAAATTCAGATGTACCTTCTGCATTTTTTCTGAACAGTCTCTTCCTTCTACCCTTTATTTTTCCTGTTCCTTGTCATCTTTCTTTTCTTCTCGTTTGCTGCATGATTGTATTTTTGCTTATCCTAGTCACTATATTCTTTCAACACAATGCTTTCACTCCCTTTACTCATTAAAATAATTTATAGATAATTGTTTTACAAGACTTTTCTAAAAACTTTTCCTAGAAATATTTGAGAACATTTTAGATACCTACTCTCAAAGTTTCAGTTTAATTTAAAAGTGGAAAAAATTCTTAAAATTTTAGTAGAAGTATTTGTGATATTGCATCTATTTTATATCATGGATCTCTCACTCTTGATGGTACGCATTGTCAACATTCAACAGATAATTTGTAATTAAATGAAAGTAGTAAAGCATGCATATTATTCAAATGATTATGATGTTCATCATTAAGTATAACAAAAATAGTTGCATTTTGCAAGTTTTAAAAATTCAATATAAAGAATTATTTAATTTGGCAAATTAAGTAATGTTATACCAGAAATATTGAAATGACAGTATATCAGTTTTAAATATAAGATGCCACAGCTTAACATTGCTCATAATGTTTATTTAGAGAATATAAAATGTGGCTTACTGTTCACTGTATTTCAAGCTTCGTGGATGAAGTGTGGTGCCTGATACTAATCAGGTTAAAGGACCTCCAGTTCTCGAACTGTGTTGTGGATTATACCTACATTGCTTATGGTTTTTTTTTTCCCCCACTCTTTGCCCATATTAGCAATCTGCTTTTGTACTTTGACATCCAGGATTTCCCTAGTGAATTTTGTCACAGAAAAAAGAGAATCATCAATATCGCAGTTAAACTTGACTTTCAAAGCTAATAGTATCTCATTTGGGGGCTCAAATTTAATAAATTTTCTTTGATTCTGGGTGAGTTTTTAAACATCAAACAATGAATTGGCCAGGGTGCAGTAAAATATTTAGATCTATTGACTATGGTTCAGAAGGGTAGAAGGCAAAACACTAGTGGTTTGATGTTGATAAATTCTCAGAACCTTAATCCACATTAATGTTTTCTTTTATCTGAGTGCACATTGGTGACAGAAAAATCAAGAGAAGGTATTCATA
>PVKP010052788.1:0-12272 GCA_004027715.1 Plecturocebus donacophilus | reverse complement strand
GTTCTTCTCTAAGTTGTCCATTCTCGTTAACATTTCGTTAAATCTTCTTTCAAGGTTCTTAGTTTCTTTGCATTGGGTTAGAACATGTTCTTTTAGCTCACAGAAGTTTCTTATTATCCACCTTCTGAAGCCTGATTCTGTGAGTTCATCATACTCATCCTCCGTCAAGCCTTGTTCTCTTGCTGATGAGGAGCTGCGATCCCTGGTAGGAGGAGAGGCATTCTGATTTCGGGTGTTCTCAGCCTTTTTGCACTGGTTTCTTCCCATTTTTGTGGATTTATCCACCTGTCGTCTTTGTAATTGCCGACTTTCAGATTGGGTCTCTGAGTGGACATCCGGTTTGTTGGTGATGAAGTTTTTTCTGTTTCTTAGTTTTCCTTTGGCGGGGCGCCCCTTCCCCACAGAGCTGGGCCTTCCCGGGTTCCGCTGTGCTTGTTCTGGGTCCTCAGTACTTCCAATTGCTGTTCTCCTTGTGGGGATGGGACCAGCCGAGCCCGACTAAAAGGGCACCACCCAGTCCCGTACACTCCACACCGAGAAGCACCGCGCCGGCCAAAAGAGTCGCGCTGGCAACCCGTGCGGCCCCTTCGCCGGGAATCTCCCAGTCTGTGGGCATCAAAAATTCGTCTGCAATTGTGGCATCCACTCGCTCTCTGCGCTTTTGCTGGGAGCTACAATCCTGAGCTGCTGCTACGTGGCCATCTTGGATCTCTCTCCGCCCAGTGATGAAGTTTTTTTGTTTCTTAGTTTTCCTTTGGCGGACGCCCCTTCCCCACAGAGCCGGACCTTCCCGGGTTCGCTGTGCTTGCTGTGAAACTCTCAGTCCTCAGCGCTTCCAATTGCTGTTTTCCTTGTGGGGATGGGACCAGCCGAGCCCGTCCATCCGTATACTCCTCACTGGGAAGCGCCACGCTCGGGCACCGGCAAAACAGCCGCGCCGGCCAAAAGAGTCGCGCTGGCAACCCGTGTGGCTCCTCTGCCGGGAATCTCCCGGTCTGTGAGCAACAAAAATTCGTCGGAAAGTGCAGCGTCCACTCGTTCTCTGCGCTTTCACTGGGAGCTACATTCCTGAGCTGTTGCTAATCGGCCATCTTGGATCTCTCCACAAAGTGATAAAATTCTAATTCATCAAGAAGCTACATCAATACTAAACATGCATATGCATAAAATAAAATATATATAAAGGTACATTATAAAATTAAAAATACAGGCTGGGCATGGTGGCTTATACCTGTAATCTCAGCACTTTGGGAGGCCAAAGCGGGCAGACCACTTGAGGTCAGGGGTTCAAGACCAGCCTGACCAACATAGTGAAAGCCTGTCTCTACTAAATATACACACACACAAAAAAAAATTAGCCAGACTGGTGGCAAGTGCCTGTAATCCCAGCTACTCAGGAAGCTGAGGCAGGAGACTTGCTTGAACCCGGGAGATGGAGGTTACAGTGAGTTGAGATCACAACACTGCACTCCAGCCTGGGCGACAGAGCAAGACTGTCTCAAAAAATAAAAATTAAAATTAAAAACATAAAGACACATCAATTCTAAACATGTGGATGCATAAAATAAATGAAGAAAATTGATACAACCACCAAAAAACTAGAAAACTCCTCCATCGTACAGCATTAAAAAGGTGATGGAATAGTAAGAAAGAGATAAATAAATCATTCAGAGACGTTTTCCTTTTTTTTTTTTTTTTGAAACAGAGTTTCACTCTGTCACTCAGGCTGGAGTGCATTGGCATGAACACAGCTCACTGCAGCCTCCACCTCCTGGGTTCAAGCAATTCTCCTGCCTCAGCCTCCCAAATAGCTGGGACCACAGATGCAGGCTAATTTAAAATTTTCTTTTATAGAAACTTGGTCTCACTATGTTCCCCAGGCCAGTTTCAAATTTCTGGGCTCAAGTGATCCTTCTGTCTCAACCTCATAAAGTGCTGGGATTACAGGCATGACCCACCACACCCAGCCACTTTTTATTATCCACAGTAAACTAAGTATAAAACTAAAAACTCTGTTTGGAAGGGTTTACCAAAGTTGAGAAGTCTAATAGGAGACTGATCCACATTAAGCTGAGTGACTCTACCCGGGGGAGGCACTCATCAGGGTAGGAGTATAACAGATAGAAAGCAAACCCCTTGAATTCCCCTCTGGGCAATCCCCATGAATTCCCCTCAGAGGAACCCCTCTGAGTTCTCAGGGAGTATAGGGACAAGCATCTTGATGCTAAGCAAGGCAGGAATAACTAATAACCCATCCCTGATAGGCTGTGAGCACAGGCTAGCCCTGGTGTCGATTTATGTTCCAAATTTGTGTCACAGGATTAGTCCAATAAACTTAAGGTGATTAATTAGATCATTATACAAAACTGATATTGCCACTCTATGTCTGACAGAAGCAAACTCAAAATCATCTTTGGAATACAGGCATGCGCCACAACGCCTGGCTAAGTTTTGTATTTTTAGTAGAAATGGGGTTTCCTCATGTTGGCCAGGCTGGTCTCGAACTCTTGGCCTCAAGTGATCTGCCTGCCTCAGCCTCCCAAAATCTGGGATTACAGGTGTGAGCCACCGTGCCTGGCCAGTATCAGGCAAAATGTCTAACGTAAAAAGAGATACAGAAGATCTTTTCATGACAATTTTCAATTCACCAGTAAGACAGTTTATATTTGTATATACCTAATAACATGATCTTAAAACACATGATGCAAAAATGTGTAGAATTACAAGAAGTTAAAACCAAAATTATAATAGAAGATGTTAAACACAATTCTCTCAGGACTTAATAGAACAGATGAAATATTAGACAGAATATTTGATTCACATAATTAACAAATTTAACCTAACAAAAGGATATAGAACATGCCACTCCAAACTGCATAATATGTGTTCTTTACAAGCAGATACAAAACATTTGCAAAAATTGGCATGCATTAGGTCACAAAGCAAATCTCAGTACATTTCACAGAACTAAAAACAGAACATATACTCTGAACTCAATGCAACTAAGCTGGAAATTAATAACCAAAAAATAACCAAACAATTCTCATATATTTGCAACTGAGAAAATACATTTCTAAATTACTGATGGTTGTTTGTTTGTTTGAAACAGAGTCTCACTCTGTTGCCCAGGCTGGAGTACAGTGATGCAATCTCTGCTCACTACAACCTCCACCTCCTGGGTTCATGCAATTCTCCTGCCTCAGCCTCCCAAGTAGCCAGGATTACAGGTGTGCACCACCATGCCCAGCTAATTTTTGTATTTTTAGTAGAGATGGGATTGCACCATGTTGCCCAGGCTGCTCTTAAACTCCTGACCTCAAGTAATCCACGCGCCTCAGCCTCCCAAAGTGCTGGGATTATGGGCATGAGCCACTGTGCCTGGCCCTGATGGTTTTAAGTTAAGGATTTTGGATATAGTTTGAGCTGAGTAATATAGAAGGCACTACATATCAAAACCTGTGTGATACAGCTAAATCTGTATTTAGAGGGAAAGTGATAGCCTTAAATGTGTTTATTAGAGAAGAAAGTCTAAAATGTAATGAGCAAAACAACTTCAAGAAGTAAGGAGGGCCCAATGTGGTGGCTCATGCCTGTAATTTCAGCTACTTAGGAGGCCAAGGTGCAAGGATCATTTGAGGCCAGGAATTTCAGGCCAGCCTAAACATAGCAAGATCCTGTATTAAAAAAAAAATTTGGCCGGGCATGGTGGCTCACGCCTGTAATCCCAGCACTTTGGGAGGCCAAGGCGGGAGGATCACCTGAGGTCAGGAGTTTGAGACCAGCCTGGCCAACATGGTAAAACCCTGTCTCTATAAAAATACAAAAATTAGCTGGGCCTGATGGTAGGTGCCTGTAGTCCCAGCTACTCGGGAGGCTGAGGCGGGAGAATTGCTTGAACCCAGGAGGCAGAGGTTGCAGTGAGCCAAAATCATGCCACTGCACTCCAGCCTGGGCAACAGAGTGAGACTTCATCTCAAAAAAAAATTAAGTAAGGAGGGAATGGGAAGAGACTGACTGACGGGTTCAAAGTTATAATTATTTGGGAGGAGTAAGTGCTGATGTTATATTGCACAGTAGGATGACTACTATAGTTGACAATAATGTATTGACTATTTCAAAATAGCTGGAAGAAAAGATTTGGAGTGTTTTCACTAAAAAAAATGATAAATATTTGAGGTGATGGATATGCTAATTATACTGATTTAATCAGTACAAAAAGTATGCATATATTGAAACATCACATTGTACCCATAAGTATGTACAATTATTATGTGTCAATTAAAATTTTTTAATTACTTTTTATTTTCAGAAAAAAACAATTTAATTCGTCTCTTAAAAGCTTGCTTTTTTTTTTTTTTTTTTTTTTTGAGTCAAGATCTCACTATGTCATCCAGGCTGAAGTACAGTGGCCCCATCAAAGCTCACTGCAGCCTCGACCCCCTGGGCTCCAGCCATCCTCCCACTTCAGCCTCCCAAGTACCTGGGACAACAGGTACATGTCACCATGCCCAGCTACTTTTTTACTTTTTGTAGAGACAGGGTCTCACTATGTTGCCTGGGCGGGTCTCGAAATCCTATTCTCAAGAAATCCTCCCATCTTGGCTTCCCAAAGTGCTGGGATTAAAGGTGTGAGCCACCACTCTCCCAGCCAAGCATGACTTTTTGACAATAAAAATCTATCCTTTCTTACCAAAAAAAAAGAAAAAAACAAGATTTTTTTTAATGTGGAAGAAAGAAATACATATAAAAGCAGAAATTGATGAAATAGAAAAATACTTATTGAATAGAGAACATCAACAAAGCCAACAGTTTTTATTTTCAAAGAGTAATAAGTTGATAAATTCAGGGAGGAAAAGTCTTTCCTCACCTCTGTAAGTGCTTTAGACTAAGAGCTAAAGAAATCTTTCTTCATTAGGAAAATCTGGATCTACCCTCTGAAACAATGAATGTGACTTTGTTGGGTTTCAGAAAGACAGAATTGTAAGGGGACTCAACTTCTCAATCTCTATCATGAAGACAGAGAACTTTGAGTCCCAGAGAAGGGAAACAGAGGCTCAAATCACACAGCAAGTCAGCAGCGTACAGAAAACCAGGTACGGCCAGGCACGGTGGCTCACGCCTGTAATCCCAACACTTTGAAAGGCCGAAGCAGGTAGATCACTTGAAGTCTGGAGTTCGAGACCAGCCTGGCCAACATGTCGAAATCCTGTCTCTACTAAAAATAAAAATAAAAATAAATGAGCCGGCTGTGGTGGTGCACACCTGTAATCCCAGCTACTCGGGAAACTGAGGCAGGAGACTAGCTTGAACCAGGAGGTGAGGGTTGCACTGAGCCAAGATCATGTCACCGAGCTCCAGCCTGGGCAACAGAGAGACTCTGTCTCAAAAAAAAAAGGAAAAAAGAAAAACAGTTTCAAGGCTAGCCTTCTTTTCTCTTCCACTTCTTTCTTTCCCCTTCTCCTTCCCCTTTTCTCTCACCACCATCTCAGATCTACCACATGTAAAGTTACATCCATTGGCTAAGCAAGGCCTCCATCAGGCACAGCTGTCTCTCTCTGCCAAGTTGTCCCAAAGATTATTTTGCCTTGGGTTTGTTCAACCATTGAAGGAAAGGGAAGAAAGCAGGCTTGGACTTTTTGCCATCTGTGACAAAACTCCTATTGTATCAGAGTCCCATGAATCCCTCTGCTGCAGGAGTCCATGATGTAAGAGCTTCTCTCCCTCTTCAACAATTGAAACTTAGAGAATTGGTTTGTTTTTTAATTTTGATGCTGTTTCTGTGGGAAAGGGTGAGGGTGGATTGTTCTTTGCAACTCTCGCTTAAAGAAATCAACCTCTCAGGCCTGGCATGGTGGCTCATGCCTGTAATCCCAGTACTTTTGGTACTAGGTGGTGAATCATGAGGTCAGCAGTTCAAGACCAGCCCGACCAACATGGTGAAATCCCTTCTCTAGTGAAAATACAAAAAAAAAAAATTAGCCAGGCGTGGTGGTGGGTGCCTGTACTACCAGCTACTCGGGAGGCTGAGGCAGGAGAATTGCTTCAACCCGGGAGGCAGAGGTTTCAGTGAGCTGAGATCACACCATTGCACTCCAGCCCGGCAACAGAGCGAGACTCCGTCTCAAAAAAAAAACGTCTCGTAATCTTCATTCCGAATGTACTAAGAATCTCACAATCAGTTTGTTTATGGCAAATGCCCCCCTCCAAAAGGAGTCTGTTGTTTTTCACCCCAACTGTGGACACTAAGGCAGTTCTCTCACCCAAACGTTTTTGAGATCATGAGCATCTTCCTGTTTTGGTGATGCCTCCTCTTCATACTGGACCTGTACTCTCGCATCAGCTTAACCACAGTGTCGCAATGTGGTCATCACGTACCTTCTGTGGTGTTTAAGTCCCGTGCTCACTCAGCAATGGTTAACGATAATGACCATAACCAATAGAGAAGAGAAACGTCCATGCTTTACTTAGGCAAAGGGCATGTAAATATCCACGGCATATAAGGATTAGGGCCATGTTGGCAAAACATTCTGTGGTCCTTGGGGGCAGAAGAGGACAGGGACAGGACAGATGGGGAACTCTCCCGTGCCTCCCATGCTGCATGTGGACCAAGGCAGCCTTCAAGGGTTCCCATGAACCAGCCATACAGGGCAGAGAGTAGGACGGTTTCCCACACCAGCTAGAGCAGCAGGAAGCAGAAAAGGCCCTAGATAGCTCCAGTAAGTCTTCTGAGGCCATAAAGAAGAGTTAGGTTCCCCTGAAGTGTGTTAGTGCAGACGCTGTCAGTCCTCTGGGGTGACAAACCTCTTTCTGGCACTTAGCTTACAATATTGATTGGGGAGGGAGGCTTCATGACAAGTGGCATATGATTTTAATTCTCATATTCACGGTACCAAGGATAGCACATCTAGACCATAGTAGGTCCTCAGTCAAGGCTTCCATGACTCCATTCACAGACTGAGAGGGAGTCTACAAGTTTCCTTTCTGCATGTCTAACACAGATGTCAGCTGAGGTGCCTCTTCTCTTTAAAAATCTAAATAAGATTTCGTCAGACACAGTGGCTCACACCTGTAATTTGGGAGGCCGAGGCAGGTGGATCACTTGAAGTCAGGAGTTCAAGACCAGCCTGGCCAACATAGTGAAACCCCATCTCTACTAAAAATACAGGCCGGGCGTGGTGGCTCACGCCTGTAATCCCAGCACTTTGGGAGGCTGAGGTGGGCGGATCACAAAGTCAAGAGATCGAGACCAACCTGGCCAGCATAGTGAAACCCCATCTCTACTAAAAATACAAAAATCAGCTGGGAGTGGTGGCAGGCGCCTGCGGTCCCAGCTACTCAGGAGTCTGAGGCGGAAGAATTGCTTGAACCCAGGAGGCAGAGGTTGTAGTGAGCCGAGATTGCGCCACTGCACTCCAGCCTGGCGGCAGAGCAAGACCCCGTCTCAAAAAAAAAAAAAAAAAATTAGCTGGCAGTGGTGGCAGGCACCCATCCCAGCTACTCGGGAGACTGAGGCAGGAGAATCGCTTGAACCCGGAAGCAGAGGTTGCAGTGAGCTGAGATCGCACCACTGCACTCCAGCCTGGATGACAGAGTGAGACTCCATCTCAAAAAAAAAAAAAAATCTAGATAAGGTTTGTCTTAAAAAGCTTCCCACAATTTCTGTGAACCCCTGGAGTGCTCACTTTCTCATGGTTTCCTCGGTCTAGACATTCTGCCTCTGCTTCCACTGAATCCATTCAGTTCATGAATGATCTCACCGTCCTACACATTCTTTTGCAGCACCTTGACTCAAATGTGGAACAGAGTCCCTTGAATTTCACAAAAAGCTTATCCACATCAGGCCTCTTAATCTGTAGAAACTTTACAGAAGCATTGAAGAGAAGGAGGAGGAGGTGCGATCTACATTGCCACAGCACAAGCTCAATAGTATTGACCATCAGATACCCCAGTCTGTAAAAGCTACTCTACCACCATCCATTTTCTTAACCATCCTTTTGTCTTCACTGTCCTTTGTCCACCCCCACCTCTGAATTTCTAATAATTTTAAAATTAAGCTTGTCCCATCTGTATGCCTGAAATGACACATCCTCGCCTTTCTTCTCCAGGTCCAGCTTCTGAGGAAGGGGCCCTAAAAAGCATGAGGCTTCCACGGGCTAAGGGGAGGGAGAGAGGAGTCAGAGGAAAGCAGAAAAGTCAGAGGCTTGGCAGCCTCCCCAAGAAGAGTCCAGGCACTGCTGCCTCCCATGGCCAAGCCCTTGGGATGAGGGAGCACAGTAAAATCCCCACTCAGGTTTTGGGATGTGAGAAAACAGGGTCTTTGAGCCTTGTTCCCAATGTCAAGCCTGGGGAGGAAGTAGGATCCCTGAGTTCCCATCACACTGCAAGTGCAGACGCAACACAGTGCAGGTTGTGTCTGCACGTGGACAAGTCAGCCTTCAGGAGTTCCCATGAACCAGCCATGGAGGGGAGAGAGTAGATGGTTTCCCACACCAGCTAGAGCAGCAGGAAGCAAAAAGGGCCCCAGATAGCTCCAGCCAAGTCTTCTGAGGCCACAGAGAAGAGCAAGAGAAAATGGGGCATTTCCCATGTCCCAAGAGGAGTGCCAAGGGATCTGAGGGAGACAGGGCCCGGTGGAAGTCCTGCACGTGGGAATGGTTGAACTTACCAGGTGACTTCATGGATCGATGGTTGAGGCCCAGACAGGATGGAGTACAGGCAGGAGCTGACAAAAGCAAATCATAAAGACCAGAGTCACACTCGAAAAATTGCAACACCAGGCTGGGCGCGGTGGCTCATGCCTGTAATCCCAGCACTTTGGGAGGCCGAGGCGTGTGGATCACAAGGTCAGGAGTTTGAGACCAGCCTGGCCATGATTGTGAAACCCCGTCTCTACTAAAACTACAAAAATTAGCTGGGCATGGTGGTGGGCGCCTATAATCCCTGCTACCCGGAAGGCTGAGGCAGGAGAATCACTTGAACCCCGGAGGCGGAGGTTGCAGTGAGCCGAGATCAGGTCACTGCACTCCAGCCTGGGTGACAGAGCAAGACTCCGCCTCAAAAAAAAAAAAAAAATTACAACACCGGGTATTACTGAGAAAAGGAGGAATGGGCAAAATGCTGAATTGACTGAGATTAAGCCCCTGCCTTCTGGGGGAAATGGGTCAGAAAATAAAAATGCAGTTCAGTTCTAGAAGGAAGTTTACCATTGATACCCATATTTCTCTCTTAACACCCTTGGGCAGGAGCCACCTCCCTGGTGTCAGCAAACGTTTTACAATCTTTTCTTCTTAGTAGGTGTTACTTTATTCTCGAGACAGATCAGCATGTTTATTTAAAAGTATTTTCCACACTATCCTATTATGATGATTTCATCTCCAGTGAGCTATTGTTTTGATTGTATATCTCATTCGTTGTTTTAGAATATTTCTTCCTTGGGCTATGGAACTGTGGTGTGCATGTTCATTTTAAATGGGAGATTTTCTATTTGTTTATAAATATGTGTTGCTCCTTCTCTCACGGTCTCTCTCTCTTTCCCTCTTTCTCTCCCTTTCTACTCACCCATCTGTGTATAGGAATTCTGAAGTTGCCCCTGTACTGGGTATTGTTGATGTTCTACCAAAAAAAACCTCTATCTGCTTGTGCACCGCTCCCCTACCACCTGGTTGCTCCCTTCCCTCAGAGAACTGCTCTTTGTTTAATGGGTAGATGCTTCACTGACTTGACATATGGATAAAAAAGGCCACACCCAGCCAGGGGCAGGACCTCATGCCTATAATCCCAGCACTTTGGGAGGTCAAGGTGGGAGGATCGTTTGAGCCCAGGAGTTTGAAACCAGCCTGGGCAACATAGTGAGACCCTGTCTCTGCAAGTAAAAATTTAAAAATTAGTTGGGCATGGTGGTGTGTGCCTGTAGACTAAGCTACTCAGGAGGCTGAAGTGGGAGGCTCACTGGAGCCTGGGAGGTTGAGGCTGCAGTAAGTCATGATCACACCACTGCACTCCAGTCTGAGTGTAGAGTGAGACCCTGTCTCAAAAATAAAAAAAGAGGCCACACCCTTTGCCTCAAAGCGGGATTCATTCTGTCATATAATTCGTGCTCCAAAGCCTCCACGAGATCAGGCTGGGGCTAGATTCCAGCAGGGAACTTGTGTTGGTTAATTATATGTGCCAACTTGGCTAGGTTACAGGGTGCCTAGACATTTGGTCAAACAGCATTCTGGGTGTGTCTGTGTGGGTGTATCAGGTTGGCACTAACATTTGAACTGGTAAATTGAATGAAGCAGCCCACCCTCCTGAGGGTGGGTCTCAGCCAATTAATTGAGGGTCTGAATAGACCTTTTCATGAGTAAGAGGTGACTCCTCCTGCCTGACTCGATCTGGGACATGAGTCTTTTCCTGCCTTCAGACTCTCAACAGAAGCATCAATTCTTGGGTCTCAAAATGGCAAGCTTTTGAACTTACACATAGACTCTCCTGGTTCTTAGGCCTTTGGACTGAGGCTGGAACCACGTCCTCAGCTCTCCTGGATCTCTAGCTTGCCAACTGCAGGCCCTGGGACATTTCAGATTCCATAATCATGTCAGCAAATGTTTATAATGTTCATAAATGTATAGATATAGATAATATAGATACAGATATAGATATGATATAGATACAGACAGATCGATGCCATAGCTATAGATAAGGATATAGACATATCACCTATTAGCTCTGATTCTCTGGAGAACCTAATGCAGAACACATTCTTACTTGCTTCTTCCTCTTCCCGGTCCTATTTCTTTCCCTCTCTCCCCCTCTCCAGGAAGCAGCCCCAATAAATCACTTGCACTAGAATCCCTGCCTCAGGTTTTGCTACTCAGGAACCTAGTCTAAGACTCCCAGTTAGCAGCCTAGAGTTGCAATCCAAAATCAGATGTTCTGTTGGTGGTTTGAATCTCACATCCTATAATGGTTTGGGCATATCACAGTTCTAGTTGTTGAGCTTGGGGGTTGCTTCAAACCTTAGTCATGAGTTTGTGTTCATCCTCCAGCCTAGCAAGGCCTACAGCTGCCAACCAGCAGTTTCTTAGACTTGTTGCAGATGAGGAGTTTCTTAGTCTGCCTTGCACTAGCCTCTGACTGCAGCCCCCCTCCCCGTATTACATGGAGCAGAGTTACCCCACAGGGTCTGAACTCCTGGCAGCTGCTGCTGGCTACAGCTGCCAAGACCCAGAGGACTCAGAATCTCAGCTTTGCTCAACACTTTGCTTCTGTTCTTTAGTTCTGGTCCTCAAAGATGCTTAATCCTGTTTTTTTGGTTTTTGGGTTTTTTTGAAATAGTATTTCTTTTTCATTGACGTATAATTTACATGGCATAAAACACACAGATTTGTAAGTGCATAGTACAATGCGTTTTGACAAATTTATATTAGGTTGGTGCAAACATAATTGTGGTTTTGGCCATTGAAAGTAATGGCCAAAACTGCAATTAGGCCCAATGTGGTGGCTCACGCCTGTAATCCCAACACTTTGGGAGGCTGAGGTGGGCAGATAATTTGAGGTCAGGAGTTCAAGACCAGCCTGGCCAATGTGGTAAAACCCTGTCTCTACTAAAAATTACAAAAATTAGCCTGGTGTGGTGACATGTGCCTGTAATCCGCCATTGCACTCCAGCCTGGGCAACAGAGCAAGACTCATCTCAAAAAAAAAAAAACACCACAATTATGTTTGCACCAACGAAATATATATATACACACACACACTAAGTCACCCACATCCAATAAGATAGGGAATTTCCATCATCCGTAGTGTTCCCTTGCACGCCATTGCAATTGACACTCTACCACACACAAGAGGCAACCAACTTTTTTCTCCATATATTAGTTTAGCCTGTCCTAGAACTTTATATAAACAGACTTATACAGTATGTACTCTTTTTTTTTTTTTTTTTTTTAGAAAAGGAGAAAGAAAGAAGCAGCAAAAGAAAGAAAAAAAATAATGAAAGAGAAAGAAAGAGGAAGAGATTTTAGAAAAAAGAGAGAAAAGGAGAAAGAAAGAAACAGCAAAAGAAAGAAAAAAAGAATGAAAGAGAGAAAGAAAGAGGAAGAGAAAGAGGGAGAGAGAAGGGGATTCTTGTTTTATTGCCCAGGCTAGAATACAGTCTAAAAATGGGTATTAAAAACCTCTTTTATGCCAATAATTGTGTTTAACAATGGAGACAGGAAGGAATAGGGGATGAAAATAACAAATAAGCAGCCAACCAATATTTTATTTAAACCTGTGAAATGCTATGC
>PVKP010052787.1:0-12272 GCA_004027715.1 Plecturocebus donacophilus | reverse complement strand
CCTCTGTGTTACCCCTTCTGTCAATTACATGCAGCTCTTCTTTCAACCACGTTATATGGTTAAAGCACCTTGGGAGCAAGCAGGTTGCCATTTATATTTTGTATCCATTTCTTTAGAGCTTCTCCCTCCCTGGTTGCTTTAAGTAATGTTCAGTAAGCATTTGTTCAATGATTGATGTCAATATTGATTTCTTCCATATCTCTGAGATGCCCTGGCTACAGAAAAAAAAAAAAGTGAGAATCAATGGATGTGAAAAACAAGTATTCTGTCAAGTTCTTTCCAGGATGGAAAGATTGTAGATTCACAGATAGCATTTTTTTTAATCTTGCAATTTTTCTTGAAATAGCCTCTGATTTTCTCCCATGCAGAGAAATGTACTTTTTAAAGCCTGATTCTTCTATCAAAAGGTTATATAGATTTTTCCTTTGTTAACCATAAAAAGAATTAGTTTACTATGCTGTAAAAAATCATTATGTAATATATAATAAATTTTGTTTAATGTCAGAGGGTTATTTTATTTTTGACTCAGTCATATAAAGTTACCAAAAGAGTTATTATTAATTATAAACGTCTTTATCAAAGAATACATGATGTATTTGAAAATACTAAGCATACATAAATAGACAAACAAATATATAGCATATCATAATTATCAGGTGATTTTAGTACTGATAGTTTTTCTGGACCTATGTACAAATGAAACAGTAACATTTGTATCAAATTATGTTTTCTCATGTTGATTATGCTATGAAGTTTTCAAAGCTATTTAAAATTGTTTTTGTTATTTAGGGTTTTAAAGCTGTGATCCCTGACACCCAGGCCAGGGACTGATTTGAGTCCCTGAACTGTTAAGAACCAGATCCCACAGCAGGAGGTGAGCGGCAGGCAAGCCAGCATTACTAGCTGAGCTCTGATTCTTGTCAAATCATCAGCAGCATTAGAGTCTTATAGGAGCCTGAACCCTATTGTGAACTGCTCATGCCAGGGACCTAGGTTGCTCCCCAACCCCCGCTCTACCCCCATCCAGGAAAAAGAGTCTTCCACAAACCTGGTCTCTGGTGCCAAAAATTTTGGGGACCACTGTACTAAATTCTTATGTTTATTTGTGTCTTTAGTATTGGCTTGATTAGAATGGGGTGCCTAAGATCTAAAGCTGCCTCTAATTCTGAACCACAGAATTAGATAGACAACCCATCTATACAATCTCTACCTGGGGACTCCAAAATTGGGTATTATTTTTGTGATACTAGGAAGGCTTATAAATGCCTTTGGGATGAAATAACTGAGATATATATATATATGTCTATATTTTATAACTACTTATATATGATACATATGTGTCATAACACACTTTGTAGCTTTACTTGACTATTGATGCTGAATCAATTAATTCATTTGTTAAATATAAAATAGTCTAGTAAAACTATGAAGACTGTTATCTATGATTCAATGTCCTTTTGTATTATTATTAATTATTATGAGTTTTCCTATTGCAAACCAACTAACCATGGACTCATGTACTTGAATTCTTGTCTTAGGGATTCCATAAGATTGTATGCATGCTTGTTACATATCCTAGCATATTTTAATTCTGCCTATGTATATTTCTTCTTCATAATTGTCATGAGCTGCTAAAAATTATCTCCTTCATCTCAGAATCCTCACAGAGTAGAGCTCAAAGATAAGTATTTCTAAACTGTAAAGTCTACCCCAGTTAAGAACTACTGATAATTCAACCCTCTTATTGTTTTTATTTCATAGTACTATTTATCAGTTTAGCAGTGTCATATTGGTAACAAAAATGTGTGGGAAATTATTTGTGTAGTTTCATGGCCTGAATATATGAATTCTTTTCATTATTTATTTTGTCATGAGCTTCTAGAAATCAAAGACCGTTTATTGTTCACCTGGATCTACAGCTCCCAACAATATAATGTTGTGAAATTAAATACATGAATGTAAGTATTTACCTGGGACTTAATTCTTTAATTGACTTGGCTCTCTTTGTTTGAGTTACAGTGATTTCATGAAGTCTAGACTGTGTAAAATGAAATCTCCTATTGTGGACATTGCAGTCCCTATTTAAAATCTGACCTGCAACATTTTTTCCGTTAATCCTATTAAAGTAAACATTCCCAATTCCTGATATTTTCTGGCACGTAGAAGGATTTCCATTTTCTCTGTCATCTCATTCCTCACAAAAACTTCCTCCGGAAAAATGGAATGATCATCGTGTTATTTTGAGTTTAGTGCAGACAACTTCAGTTATTTTGTTATGTGAAGCTTTCTGCCTGCAGGTCTTCAGATTTGCTCCCAAACAAAAAAGACGTAGATGTCAAACCTCTGTCTAATTGAGAGATACCCGGAGATTCTCAGTAAGACTATCTCTGGGCGACTTGTTTGCCCAATTCTGCAGTTCACCATTAAAAGCCCATAATCAATTTCATAGTCAGTATTAAATGTGCTATTATTTTGACTTCACTTTAGTTATGGTCTCACTTTAGTTATGCTCTTTAGTCCATCAAGTTTTATAGGGTAAGACATTCAGTTGGGGAATATTCTGAAGTTTGTGGAAGAAAAATTTAAATTAGATGTGGACTCTTAGTAACTTGTGAATTGATCAAAGAACTTTGAACCTTAAGGGGACAATTTCATGAATCCAATAATTTCAGCATGATTGAGGCTCTAGTGATGCCACGAAAGGAACATTAAATATTTATGCCATTGAACTAAAAAAGGAAATAAAGATTTATTCTTATTATTTGAGGACTACTGGTCATTGTTTTGCCTGTGAGGTTTACAGTGATCTGTATCGTACCATGTGGCTGCTTTCACGGTTGCATGGTTGGCTTCTAACTGCTATAGTCTTAAACTTTAGACTTTAAGCCAGTGAACCACATGAGATTTTGATGTTGGCAGTTATCTACACCTTCTGGCTCTTTTTACATAAGCCACTATTCATTTGTATACAGAGAAGGTTGCATTAGGATAGAGTCGAATGGCAAGAAGGTCACAAAACTGGCTTGGGGCCTTATGGTTCAGGTTGCTGCAGCTTGACCTTCAATTGAACAAGTATATCCTTGCAGGTGAGAGTGAGCTTGGAATAGAATATTTTTTTATACACACTAGGAAAAATTTAAATAAGTAAAATATTATCTGCTTTCCTTTATTACTAGCCATATCTGTATGAGGACGATATCAAACATCAAGACACCTGACTTCTGCCTGAGCACCAGAGCACTGTTGAGCTTCTAGAATTGCTAGTCTCCAGGTCTGCATAGGCAGAGGTAGTTGGGCTATGAAATATTGTATTCAGGGACAAGGGTGAATACTGTAGAAGATGACTTTGGGTTTCTGCAGCTTGTTCACAGGCCCAAGATTCATCTTTATGGCATGTCCTAGAATTAATTAGGCTTTGCATTGACTAATTGTATTATGTACGATCATTGCTTTTGAGTTTCAAGACCCAAATTAAAAGGTGGTTTCAAGAGCACATGGCGGGGATGTTGATTCTAAGCCTCTGGGGCACAGCTTGAGAAGCATCAATCAACGATTTAGTTCAGAAAACCTCTGAGAACATTTCTAAAGCTAAAACAAATGTTGGGATTCCCAACACTTGAGGGCCAGAAACACAGGGCTCAAATGGGAAATGCAAATTAAGAGAGAAATGAAATATACCTCATTTAAAGCCCAGTAAATAAAACTGTCTCCAGAATAAACTTATAAACTTTAATAGAAGGCAGAAGTGGCTTGAATGTACTCTGTGAGTTCTAGCCCCGCCCCCACAACACAAACACACATTCTCAAATATCATGAACATAGATTCTGGATAAGTCATATAAACTGATAGCCCACTAAAATACTAAAATCCAATTTTCTTATATCTATCTTCATTAATTCAAATATCCCTGATTCTTTGCTATAATCACTGAGCATTGCATCCTGGTAACACACATTCATATCAGTTAGAGATGGTTTAGGTAGTAGCTAGACTAAAAGGATAAAAAATCTACTCAAATATTGATAAACTTTACAGATGACAAGTAATTTATTAATCAGGTAGACTACAGTTTGGTCTTCATCTTTTAACTTCAAATCAGTATGGGAGTAGTTTGATTTTTAACTTAAGTTCATTTGGGCTTAGTTGACAAGATCATTTAATTTGTGGCTTTAATTCCTCCATGATAATTTGGTAATGAGAGGCAATTAATTCAAATAAAATAGAATAACACTTTTTGATTCATTGTATTAGTGTATCTTTGTAAAGTATGATCTTGTTGAAGGGTTTTTAGTAGACTATATGAAACAATACAGGTAGAAAAAAAAATCAGAGCGGAAAGTAGAAAAGGAAATACAATATCAGCTTCGGGTACAGAATGATCATGCAACTAACTTAATTAGTGCACTATTGTAGCACCAGAGCCAGCAGAAAATCAACACCAAGACAAAAGTATGCCAAATTGCAGGGTCTTTATTGCTGGCGGCCACGGAGGACTTTTGTCTCTCCAACCTGTGGCCCCGAGCTCAAGGGAAGCAAGGCATTTAAGCTGTAAAACCACATCCTTTTCTTGTTCGGGGGGCACAGGGGTGTGCAAGGCAAGCTGTCTGTACAGAAGCTAAAGTCTGAGGTTTGTTGCAAGGGAAGGGGTGTAGCAGTGGAAATTTTTACCCTTAATATTTCTGAGAATTGATGTACATTAACTGTTCTGAGAACGACACCTCTGTCCAGGGCCCAGGTGGCTTCTCTATAAGATGGCAGTGCTTAGGCTTCAGTTCTAGCCCCTATCACGCTATTATAATCCATTTTAGGCCCCCATGTTTTCCAAAACCATTTGTAAAATAGTAGTGCTTTATTTTTAATCTCTTCCTTCTCCATCCTGATAGACTGAATCATCCCTCTTGATCACAGTCTTAATGGTTGAAGCTGGTGGCTTAACAAAACAAACAACATGGGCCTTTTGAGAGAATACTTATCCTTCATTTCTCATGATATATTACAAAAATTAATAGTTAACTTAATAATAGAGTGATCCATGAATAAAAACTTTTTGAAGTTTTTTTTCTTTCTGGTACTGACTTAAAGTGAGGATGATACAAATTCCACAGCAAATATGGCTTATATTCTCTCTCATAGGGGATCTGTCTGCAGAGAACATGTGATTTGGGTCACTCTTGGACTTAGATTAAACTTAACAATAAAAAGGCCCTGCTGATGGGAGACAGCCCTTCAGTTGTCTAGTGCTGCTAGTCTCTGGGTTGCAAAGTCTATAACTCTAATGTTTAGAATTTGCAAACCCATTTTTGCTACACACCTAGGCCATGTTTTAAAAAGTTCTGTCAAAACACAACAACAAAACCTCACTAGCATTTTATTCTCCATCTGCCTGAGTCCGTCTGCCTGACTCCTGATTAACCTTCCTTTGTTTCAGAATTTTGTTAGAAAAAAAGGGTATATTTTCATCAGCTATTAAAATTGCTGTAAACTCTAGAGAATTGCAACCACTAATTGAATTGATTCTAAGTGTAAGTTTTTGACAATTATTTTAGGGTAAAAGATAAAGAACATATAGGAATAAGAGAAATAAGAGAGATATTCTGTGAAGAAAACTACAAAATCATTTTAAAGTATATTACTATGACTTTGTGTAAAAGTGACATTTCAGAAACAAAATCATCAAAGATTGTGAAATTTGCCTCTATAACAAAAACAATAAAAATGAAAATTTTTTTAAAAATTATTTTCAATAATTGTCTAAAACAACAGTCAAATCATTTTAGGATTTTTAGAGTATTTCACTGGCATGAGCTTTCCCAATTTGAAGAACCATGTTGACATTTTAACAGAATGGCTGTGATTCTGCTTTAGTAATAGATGTGTTTAATGACGAACTGAGCTTATGCCAAGAAAGCACAGGTGTCGTCACGATTGACAGTCTCAGATTTCATGAAATCAGCCAAGAAATTAAATGTTAACCAGTTGAGATGTTTCTCTGAAGAGTCTAAAGAGTATGTTATTTGAGGGCTCATCTGATCATATAACAACGAACTAATTTATCCCATCTCATGACCCTTTGAGTGAGTTTCTTTTATCCAATTAGAGTTCCTTCTTAGATACCAGTTGTCAGGCTAGTGTTACATCATTGTATCCCTTAATAATAGAAAGGAAGATTTGATGGAACAGAAGAATAAAAAATACTGAAAGAGTTAGAGTTAGAGGGTAGAATTCATTGCAGAGATTGAAAAATTGTAACAAAAGATTCCCATATATCTTACAATTTCCCAAATGAATTGTTCTCAATATGATATGAGACTATGTAATTCCTTTTAAAAAAAGTTGAGAGCTTCTATCTGTTGTTTACTTTTCTCACTGAAAAAGCCATACTTTCCATGTTTATTTTTTAAATGCAAAAATGTGGTTTAAATGTGCACTGAAGTAGGAAACCAAATCAAACATGTAAATTCCATTCCAAGAATTGTTCCAAGTGTTCAGTTTTCAATTTGATAAGCCTTTGGTGAATATTTTAATTTAACTTTAATAATTGATCTCTAGGCTTAAAAGGGGAAAAATTCATAAATGTATGTGGATTGATGTTCTTATCAGATGTAGTTTTCTGTGAATTAAAATTGATTCATTCTACTTAAATCTACAATTACAAGAATTGTAGATGTGTATGTTATTAGAAACGTATGGTGGCAAATATAGTTTCAGTTTTATATGCTGCCTAACTTTAGGTTGTCAGCAAATATTAGTAATCAATAATAAAAACAGAAAATATTTTATTTCATATTTAATTTCAGCATATGAGAAATAATTTTAATGCCTGCATGAATATCTTCTTCATTTGTAATGACCATGCCAGTTTTCTCTTAAGGAGGGTAAGTGTTCGTATATTTTCATATAAATTCAAAAATATATAACAAGCCATTTCCTGGTATTGAAACAATTATATCAAAATAAAGATTCCAAGAATGTAACAAATGTAGTTTAAAAAGATTCATCAGGGACTCTTAAAAAGCAACACATCTTTTTTACATTGTTCAATAAAAGAAAATTTAGAATTACTGAATTAGATGTCAAATTGGCAACATTCCTTATACTGATTCACTCATCAGAGTTTCTCATTAGCATGAAAAATCAGTCTTTATAACATTTTTGCTCATGTTAGAGATACGTAATGAGTGGAAATATGAAAGCATATAAAAGATGTCAGTGTTTCAAAGCTAAGTTATAAACAAAAATAGTAAAAAGAATACAACCGTCTTGACTTCTATGCTAATTAGGATGATTTGTTGCCTTTAGCAAATGAAGTTAGAGTAAAACTATGTTGAATCATTGAACAGAGTGGAATATTTCAGAGAAAATATTAGTAAACTACACAAGCTAGAGTGCCTGAATTAAATCTGTGTGAAACTATTGAAGTAAAAGCTCAGTTTCACATTTAGCAGCAGCTCTAACAAATTAATTTTTCACAACAAATTTACCATGAAAATCTATGGTTAATTGATGAATTATTTGAATTTTAAATTCAGGAGGTTGAACGGAGGTCAGTTCATTCAACTACTCATTTCATAGACAAGGAGATAGACCCTGTATTTGATGGATGACTCAAATTTCCCACGGTAACAAAAACCAACACCATACAGCAAGCACTGGGACCTAGTTCTTCTGAATTTTATTCTAGTTATCAGACCCAAAATTGATGATCTGGGCAGACCACAAGAACAGGAATAACAATTGACATCTCAAAACATGCTGGAACGCTGAAGAACAACTGAAAGTAGGACCTGGGGAACTGCTTATGGAAGACTCAGATCCCAAATTCAAGGACTAGACATCCTTCCTGTTGACATAGTAAAAACAAACCCATGTGCGCCTATCCAGACTGGAAACCCCACAGGTAGGTACCTGGAAATAAAGATCCAATCAAAAATTGGCAAATGTATTCAAAAACCAATCATGAAGCATCACTGGCTTCCCAAATTCACACCCTAGTAGAAAATCTCACATTAAGACAAGGCTCACTAGTCAGATTCTGGCTTAAATGCCATAAATTCTGGCTGTTTTCAATAAGATTTAATAGATCTTCTTGTATAAATATTTCTTCACTTATTATATACTCTTTTCTGGAAACTAGATTACCAGAGCCTTAGATGATTGTTTTGTATAGTTTTCTAAGTTAAATTGAGTTTATTGAGGTAGCAGTCTACTATTTTAATTTTTTAGTGGTTATCTTAATAATTTTATATATTAAAGTTAACAAATACAATTTTTCCTCTCAACTTTCTCTTAATTGTTCAAGTATTTGTTTCTTTTGCTCTTAGTTTTAGTTGTTCTGGTGGTTTTCTTTTTAATTCTAAGTATTACACACTCTTAAAGTAGAGATATATTAACAAGATATTTGGAGAAATTGTGCGTTCACTTATTCCTACATAATCATTCTGTGGAAATCAGATTTGGAACCTGTATAGAATGTTTCTAAACACAGCCTTACAGAGTACTGCAGGATTTTATTTCACTATTTTTTTCTGGACAAGCTGTCTTCTTTTGTCATTGCTGATATATTTTTCTATATGCTACCACTTATTTATAATTTAAATTTATCTGAATGAAAGAGACATTAAAATACAACATTAAGCCATCATATACTTCTTCATAAATTTCTAATTTAACTTCTGTGTTGCCAAAACTTTCTGGTTTGTCTTTGCTTTTACAGGCATATTGCTTTCATTCTCCGTCACCTTTCTCCTACCTGAATTTTAAATCTTCAAAATTTTTAGTGCTTTCTTCTCTCTGCACCTTTTTTCTCTAGGTTATATTTCATTCCTTTGTTCTTAAACAATCTCTAAGGAACTTCCCCCCTCTAAAAGCTGATACCTTGAACCAATATCACAAAAAGAATACATGCAACTATCTTCCTGAAGCTTATTTTTGCCTAACTAGAACTCATGCTTCCCACAGGTATGCTGGTCCTACTCTTAACACACATTCACACATCTTTTCTTTTTTGGACAAGTATCATGTCAAGAATTAACAACCAAACACAAAATTTCACATCACTTCTTGAAATTTTTAAATCAATTTTTAATGTCGTAAATAAAATAACTTTCAAATAAAACAATTTCAGAATCTTTATCTTTAAAAATACAGGGGAAAATTACCACTGAAATGACTAAATCATTCTCACCCCTGCTTATAGTTTAATCAACTTCAAAGAAAATTGCCAGCTTAACATCATTTTCTCAGTTCATTTGTTCAAGTATGACATTTGAGAAATTTATAACACATCTTTTGACCCTGTCATTCCATAAGGGTACATTTTCAAGGTTGGGTGCCTTTTCTCAACCTGAAATACATTTGTCCATAGCTTTAGCCTATGTCTTCAATAAATTCTCATCAATTGTATAAGCCTCAAATTCCAATCTTGAACAAAACTTTAAGGTAGATTTTATGGCTTATTTAATCATACTTTTTACTATATTGCTCTTGGAAAACAAATATTTCGTATTTGCTTCAAAAGAGTTTTGGTAATTGCTTTTCATAATTTAATAAAGTTCCTGACAGCAGTGATTTCATATAATCGGTTATTCTGTAGGTTTTTGCATACAGGAGATTCAGATTTTTATATTCAATTATAATTGCCAGTACTAAATACCATACTTGAAATTATTGCATAAGAACATTTCATAATTTTAAATTGACTCTACTACTCAGTTATTCATTAATTTTATTTGAATCAGTGCTATCATTTTCTGCACTGTGAAAATTATTTAAAGATTTATGTTTCATTGATCTAATTTGCCCTGACTTTTTCATAGTATCATATTAGTTTTCATAGTTTGCGTTAAGAATTTTGACAAGATTATTTTGGGATGTAAATTTTTACATAGGTCTATCAAAATGTAAAATTTTTGCTTTAACAAATAATGGAGGACTTTATATTAAGTGAAATAAGACAGACACAGAAAGAAAAATATGATGTGATCTCACATACATGGAATCTTTTTTTTTTTTTTTAAAGAAGCCGAATACATAGAAATAGAGATTACTATGTCGTTTATTAGGGGTGGAGAGTGGAAGGAAATGGGCAATGTAGGAAAAAAGTTGCAGTTTTGTAAGATGAATAAATCTAGAGATCTAATGAAAGGAAAGAAGCAGAAATAGTTCTAAAGTAAGAACTGTTACAGTTAATAATAGGGTATTGCATATTGAAAATCTGCTAGGAGAGTCATTTTAGCTACTCTTATCATATACACACAAAAAGAAGTAACTAAGGAAAGTGATGGTTATGTTAATGTGCTTGACTGTAGCAATCCTTTCATTTTGTACATCAAAACATTATGTTGTACCTCTTAAATATAGACATAAAAATAAATTTTTGAAAATCACCCTGTTCTGCTTAATCCCATGAAATAAACAAAATGAGCATGTCTCCCCTTCATGTGAAGGTGCTGTGTGGGCAGTTAATGGTACAATTTAGATCTCTGTCTCTTACTACCTCCACACCTCCCATGGCTGTATGAGACTCTCACTTTTAATTTTAGTTTAAGTATTATTCCACAGTTTCACATGTGCCAAACCTACAATCCGAAAGGAAAAAAGAGAAGATTTTTTGAAAGTTAATTATAAGTGGTATCTTTCTAATACAATTATATATTCTGCACAGCCACTATTAAAGAAAAGATGAATTATGTTTCATCTGTTTATTGTCAACTTACCATTCTCTTTATACTTAAATGTGTTTTTTTAGAGGACATATTATAGAATCTTGCTTTTTTATCCATTTATTTTTGGCATTAAATTTTAGTTTTTAAAACAATAATATTTATAAACTTGGTAGATTAAGATAAAGACCTACAATTTTATTATTTCTTTAACTTTTGTCTCCTCATTTTTATGTACCTCTTTTCCTGTTTTCTTTTAGATTATGTGTATATATATTTTTAGTATGCCATGGTGACTATTTTTTTCTGGCTGCTCTAGAAATTGCAATATACACAGATAAACTTTAATAGTCTAACAAGGGTCAATATTGTACCAGCTCACAGTGTTGAATCCTTGAAATATACAGCTTTTTTTATTCTTCCACTGACTTTCGTATTACAGTTATTGTAAGTATAAATCTACATGCATTGAAAACTCCACCAGACGTTTTCACAGTTTTGCTTTAAACATTCATACATATTTTTAAAAATACAAGGGCTAAAAACAAATATTGTATGTTTACCTTCATATTTATTATTTCTGCTGCTCTCTCTTCATTCTTGATGACTCAAGATTCCCTCTATCATTTACCATCATCTTGATGAACTGCTACCAACATTACCAACAGAGCAGGTTTTTCAGAAATAAAATCTCTTCATCACAGAATACCTTTTTTCCATTTTATACCTAATGGATAGTTTCACTGAATGTAAAATTCAAGGTTAACATTTCTTTTATTTAAGCACTTTAAAGATGTTTCACTGTCTTCCAACCACAGTGGTTTCTGATGAGAAATTCACAATCACTGTAATTTGTAATTTAGTTCTTCTAGTTGCTCTCAAGAGGATTTTCTTAATCTTTGGTTTTCAGCAGTTTGATTATGACGCAGATAGGTATGGTTTTCTTTGATCTTACCTGGAATCCTGAGCTGTGAAAATCTGTAAATTATATTTCTTTTGCTATATTTATGATTTTTTAGCTATTATTTTGTATATGCATGTGTGTGTTTGGATATTTATATGTATAAAAATAAATACGGATACTTGCCAAGATGGCCGCATAGGAGCAGCTCAGGATTGCAGCTCCCAGTGAGGGTGCAGAGGGTGACTGGACGCCGCATTTCCAGACAGATTTTTATTACCCCCAGACCAGGAGATCCCCAGGCAGAGCAGCCCCACGGGTCGCCAGTGCGGCTGTTTGGGCCGGCGCGGCTGCTTTGCCGGCGCCCCGGCGCAGCGGTTCTCTGCACAAAATCCACTGGTCTGTGTGCCCTTTGAACTGGCGAGTGGAGCTACGGGAAGGCGGATTAAAAAGGGGACTGAATCAGGGAGCCAGCCCAGGAGATTCCCAGGCAAAAAAGCACTACGAATCTCGCAGCGCCGCTGTTTCAGCCTGCGCAGTGTGTCCCCGCAGGGGAAATCACACAGATCCCGGCGCCTTTTCAACAGGCGACTGGAACACCTGGGAGTCGCCCATTCAACTAAAAAAAGGCTCTGAGACAGCGAGCCAGGTGATCAGGCTCGGCTAAAACAGCCATTGGAAACGCTCTTGGTTAAGAGTTTCGCAGCGG
>PVKP010052786.1:0-12275 GCA_004027715.1 Plecturocebus donacophilus | reverse complement strand
CAACTGGTAGCTGGGCTTTTTGTCATAGACTGTGGTTGGTCTGTTAATTTTTTAAGTCAGTTTAATGCCTCCAAGGTCTGTTTCCGTTTGCTTAGGCAAGACCTCGGGCTAACGGCCTCCTCCTTTTTTGCTTTAACATGTCAAAATAGTAATTCGTCTTCGTTTTACTTTTCTGACATTAATAGAAATAAATTCACATTTTTGTTGTTATTCAGAAAGCCGGTTTAATTGGCAACCTGTTTGTGATGGTGCATGAAATAATGTCTGTTAATCATTAGTATCTTAGATGAAATGTGTTCACTCTATTAAGCTTTGTTATCAAATCATAACAGGAGTTGGGTTTCTTTTTTTTCTCCTAGGCTTTAACCATTTAAAATACACTCAAGCATCTCCTAACGATGTGAATACTTTCTGAGAAATTTGTTCTTAGTGATTTCATCTTTGTGCGAACACCATAGTGTCCTTATAAAACCTAGATGGTGTAGGCCACGCCACACGTAAGTTACATGGTATAGCCTATTGCTCCCAGGCTACAGACCTGTATAGGATGTGTCTGTACCGAATGCTGTAGTCACCTGTCACACCATGGTGATTGTTGATTGTGATCCCCAAATATCTGAGTCAGATCTCAGTGTAGAAAGCTTATTTTGCCAAAGTTAAGGACATGCCCATGACACAGCTTCAGGAGATCCTGACAACATGGGCCCAAGGTGGTCAGGGTAGAGCTTGCTTTTATACATTTTAGAGAGACGTGAGACACCAGTCAATCTGTGTAAGATGCACAGTCGTTTGGTTCAGTAAGATGGAACAACTAGAAGTAGGAAGTGGGGGTGCTTCTAGGTCAGAAGTAGATAAAAGGTTGCATTCTTTTGAATCCTTGATCAGCCTTCCACTGAATACACAGTTTACTCAGGTTCAGTGAATCTGCATTTTTGTATATACAATAGGGCAGAGGAATGGCATGATCTCTGCCCACCACAACCTCTGCCTCCCAGGTTCAAGTGATTGTCTTGCCTCAGCCTCCAGAGTCACTGGGATTATAGGCATGCACCACCACGCCTGGGTAATTTTTGTATTTTTACTAGAGACGGGATTTCTCAATGTTTGTCAGACTGGTCTTAAACTCCTGACCTCAGGTGATGTGCCTGCCTTGGCATCCCAAAGTGCTGGAATTACAGGTGTGAATCATCATTGCCTGGCCAGGAAGCTTATTTTGATTTTGACATTGTCAACTGTATTTCAGGCATAACTTGTTTTCCTTGGAGCATTAAATACTGCTTTGGTGTTTTATTACACAAATAAGGCACAAATTCCTTTTTATCATATTCATTGCTAGCTATATTGACATCTGAATTTAGAAACATACCAGAGTCTGGGCTTCCAGTAATTCTTTGTAATACTCTAAAACGTAAGTTATTTTCGCCCACAAGACACAGTGACATCTAAAGTCATATTGATTGCTGCTACTTTTTGTTTCTCTAGTTTAATCAATTTCTGCAGAGCATCTTTGGGGGAATAACTGACTATCCCTTTAAAGTCTTCCGTATTAGAAAGCATCCTTATGAAACATTGAATAACTGTGGTCATAAATTCTGTTTCTATTTTTCCTGTCTTTGAATATTTTTTCCAGTGGCAAATATTTGCTTTTGTTGTAGCTAAAAAGAATGCTGGGAAACAAAAGAAAGACAAGCAGAATAAGTGATCCAGTCAAAATCAATTTACTATTATAACTGTTTTTTTTTAAAGTTACAGTTTTGAAGACGTCCAGCCATAAATTGAAATAGTTTCCAAAATACGAATTATTTTTCCCCTGGTTCTAAGCTGACCAACATTCCTAGAGAGTGAATCACGCCATAAGAAAAAAGATATGATAAATATGTTTACATATCTGTGTTATTTTAACATAAAACATGAAAAAGGCATTTCTTTGAAATTATATATTAGTTTCCATAATTTACTTTGCAGCATCATGAATGCTTTTATTTTAAAAAGTAGTAGTGTCAATTACTACTTAATATTAGTAGAAATAAGCAGATATTTGAAAAAAATTATAATTTTTAAATAAAGGTTTTATTTTAAATTAGTTTTAGATAAGCACTGAAATTGGAAAGAAAATACAGATTTCCAATATAGGCCTAACCTAGTTTCCTCTCGTATTAACATACCAACATGTATCAGATATGTTATTAACAGCTTTTTTTTTTTGAGGTGGAGTCTTGCTCTGTCACCCAGGTTGGAGTACAATGGCTCAATCTTGGCTCAGTGCAACCTCCTCCTCACATGTTTAAGCGATTCTCCTGTGTCAGCCTCCCATGTAGCTGGGATTATAGGCACCCACCACCACGCTTGGATAGTTTTTTATATTTTTAGTAGAGATGGGGTTTCACCATGTTGGCCAGGCAGATCTGGAACTCCTGACCAGAGAAGATTTAACTGTCTCAGCCTACTAAATTTCTGGGATGACAGGCAGGAGCCACCATGCCCAGCCTACTATCTGTATATTTGCTTTGGCTGGGTATCTGTTCAGATATTTACCCAGTTTTAAAATCACATATCTGTTTTGTAAGTATCTTTTCACTTCTGTCTTGTTTTTTTGTTCTCTGAATATAGTTTTTCTCAGTAGAATATTTAGTTTTATAAAGTCTGTGTTATCAATATTTTCATGAATTGGTGTTTGATGTTGTGTATTAAAACAACACCAAACCCAGCGTCACATAGATTTTCTTTTAGATTTTTTTATAGTTTTGCATTTCAAATTATAGTCTCTGGACTATTTTGAATAGGTTTTTGTGTTTTTTTAAATTTGTGTATACATTCATTTCATTCTACATGGCTTCTAAAGTCTCCTATCACCATTTTTGGGAAGGATATGGCTACAGTGGGCTTCATTTCTCTTTGAATTTCCAAAATTATTACATTGAAGAAACCGAATATTGAATTTTATAGCTATTTCAGGACAGCCAGGAGGGGTTGCACGTCCACTGAGAAACTGTGAGCAAGAGCATCTGTGCTGAGCTCTGGTGCCACCAGAGGGCACATGAACCCATCCCTGACGAACTAACCTCTGAGGTGCCAGAAGCAGTAAAGAGCTTCGACTTTCTCAGGGCAGCACGACAGTCTTGTCAACTAAGTGTTGTTCATTAATGAGTAAAAAGCTTCCTTTCCATGGCCCTGAGTGCAGAGAAGAGCCTTTAGGGTACTCAGCAAAGGAAGAAATTCAATCCCCAAATCCCATTGTTACGATTACACCCTGATACCATTGTCAACATCCCAGACACAGTGGCTAGTAGTATATATTCTCACAGTGGCCTCTATTAATCACACCGTGCCCTAACATTACCGTGATATCCATGCCGTGCCCTAACACCGATGTAATATCCACACCATACCCTAACGCTAATCTAATATCCACACCATTGCTTCTAATACTAATGTAATAATATCCATACTGTGCCCTAACACTAACGTAATATCTGCACTGTTCCCCAACACCAATATATGCACACCATGCCCTAACACTAATATCCACACTGTGCCATAACACTAATGTATCCACACAGTAGCCTCTAATACTAATAAATAATATCTACTAAGTGGAGTCTGTTGACATTAAGGCTTTTATAAAGGTTCACAGGTTTAGATGAAGCGCAGCCTCTATAGTGGATTTTGCTGATGTCTCTGCTTTTTTGGCATAGTATTGATAATGGTTGTTTTAAAAAGTAATTTACTTTTTAATAACATCATACTTCTAGGAAACTTCCAGTAGCAGTACAAAATATAACCTGTTTCTTTTCTTAGATTCCCCAGTAGTTATTGCTGTACCAGATTTGCCATGTCCCAGAAAATACTCCAGTATATTTTACCCAAAGCACAGACACTCTCCCAGGTTACTACCATATAACCCCTTGCTCAGGAAATCAGCATGGTTCCTATGTGATAATTCAGTCTACAAACTCATTTCACTTTTACCTCCTGCCACATCTGGGAGTATAATGTGTTTTTTCATTCTGATCCAGTTTTCCTGGCACTGTTCCCAAGACTTTACTGCATATTTATGATCTTGACACATTTAAAGAGCTTACAAGTTTTTGTTTGAACACCTGTTTTCAGGTTTTTGGGATATATACCTAGGAATAGAATCATGGAGTTATACTGCAAATCTATTTGTAACTGTTTGAAGAAACACCAAATTATTTTACACATAGGCTACACCATTTCATATTGTCACAAGCAGTGTTTAATAGTTCAAGTTTCTGCACATCTTTGTCAACACTTGTTTTTTTTAGTATAACTATTCTAGTGTGAGTTAAGGTGTATCTCTATGATTTTAATTAAGACTAATGATGTTAAGCATCTTTTCTTGTGCTTCTTGGTGAAGTATGTGTTAAAGTCCTTTGTCAGTTTTTAGGTTGTGTTGTCTTTGTTGTTGAGTTATAAAAGTTATTTATACATTTTGGACAACAGATACTTATAAAGTAATGTCAAGTTTTTTTCTTCCATTTTGTGGGTTATTGGAAAATAACAAGAGTTCATGTGTGGTCTCTGCTGCGGGGTCCTGAGACAGAGCTCTAAGCCTTTGGAATGTATGAAGTGTGATGTGTCTTCCGTGTGCTAATGAGATGACTGATGGCTGGGGGTGCCTGGACAGCCCCAGTGGGGCTGGCTGCCAAGGGAACCAATCTTGTCGTTGGAGGATTTGAAATTTCATCTCCCCTCCCATCTCTGAAGGGGAGCGGTGCTGATGGTTGAGTTGATCACCTGTGGACACTCATGTAAGCAATCTGCCTACGTAATAAAGGACCAGGTTGGAAGAGTGCGAGTGTCTGTGTTGCTGAACATGGGGCGATGCTGGGAGGATCCTATCTGGAGAGGGCATGGGAGGCCTGCACCCCTTCCACATACTTCACGTTATGCATCTTTATCTGACTGTTCATTTGTAGCCTTTAAAATATCCTTGGCAATAAGTCAGCAATAGGGAGTACACTGTTTTCATGGGTTCTGTAACATGCTGTAGTAAATTGCTGAACCCAGTAAGGGTGTTGTGGGAGCCTCCAATCTGTAGCCAAGTCAGATATAAGGTAACCTGGGAACCTACTATTTGTGATTATCATCTTATAACCACGTACCCTTATTTTCTTAAAGAAGAAATGAATTACTTTTACCGTTTTTCTTGTCCTGTGCTTCCTACTTAGTTTTTTAGGAGTGCAATTATAAGCTTTACTGTCTCTCCACAAGATACTTCGTACACTGCAAACTTTTCTATGTGTTTACTTAGAAGTTCCAAGGACCAAACCTGGAAACAAACTAGGCACCTCCAGAACTCTCCCCTACCAGGAGATTACCAGGAGACAGCAGTCAATTTACAACTTAGCTCTGCCCATGGTGGTACTAGCAAGACCAGCTAATGGATAAAACATCAGAGCAAGTCCCATAGACCCTGCACCTCCTCACCCCATCCCCTGCATGCCATTCTGCCAAGTCGTCCTTTTAAAGCTCCCACTTTCTGCCCTGAAAGTGAGAAACCCATGTATCTGTTAATAGAAGTGTTGAGTGTTGAGAGAAGACAATCGTTTTTCCTATTAAAACAGTTCTGTCTTTCAGCTTTTTTCTTCATGTCTTCTGAGCTATAAAAGTTTTGAATTTTGAGGAAATCAATTGATTCATTTTTCCTTTTGTGGTTTGTGGTTTTCGTGTCATATCTAAGAAACTGTTGCTACATCCAGGATCATGAAGGTTTAACTGTATGTTTTCTCTAGAGATTTTAGTTTTGCCATATTTAGATCTTTTATCCATTTTAAGTTAATTTTTTTGTGTGATAGGAGGTAAGGATACAATTTCATTTCCCTTTACGTGGATTGCAGGTTGCCTTATATCACTTATTGAGGACAGCATTTTTTCCCCAATTTGATGGTTATGGACCTTGTCTCAAATCAGTTGAGTGTAGAGGTATTGTTTTATGTCTGGCCAACATGGCAGAAGCTTATCTCTACTGAAAATACATAATTAGGCAGGCCACCATTGATTTAATAGGATAAAAAATCATGTTCATGGTGTTTGATGCTTTCAAAATGCTGTTGGTTTAAATTTGCTATTATTATATTGAAGATTCCTGTGTCTACATTTTTGAGGTTATAGATCAGTCCTTGAAGTGGCATGGTGCTGAGTAGGATAGATAAGGATGGGATGGTGAATAGACTGTGATATTTACAGAATTAAGTGTATCAGGGTATTACAAAATCAGGAGATAGGGGTTTAAAGGTTAAGAGTTTACCAGTTGAAGATTATAGAATAAGGGCTACAAGATAGGAAGTTCCATTTGGTGTTTGGGAGCTGCATAGTAGAGATTAGCGCGAGAGATCAGGTGAGTAGCAGGGTTAGGCTGAGAGGTCAGGATTACGGTAAAGGGTTAGGGTGAAAGGGTTAGTGAGGTATAGGATTAGGGTTACAGTAAAGCTTAGAGTAAGTTTAGATTAAAGTTAAGTCTGAAGACTATGTGGAGTGAATTTTTGCATAAGTTGTATAATGTGCATCCATGTCCATTTTATTTCCTATGGTTTCCATTTAATTGTCCCTTCTTCATTTTCAGAAACACATGGGCTAGCGGGCTCCATGTCAGTTTGCATTTCCAGAACGATGGCACTGAATACTCCGCCCTCTGACTTTAAGAGTGCCTGTCCATCACTATCAGCTCCGTGAGCGCGAGGGCCCTGCAGTGGCCCCAGCTGCCAGCAAAGGGCGCGCGAGCCCAGCTTTTCTGATCCCGAGGCCACAGCGTCCCACCCGTTTCTTCTGCACAGGCCCCTGCAAGGGCAGGAGCCGTGTTCTCCTCATCACAGACCATGGGACGCCCCTCACTTTGGGACACCTCGAGCCTGCATCCACGGTGAGTAAAGTCTTTCCTGTTTGCCGCCCTGACTGCTGAGGGGCAGAGACTCTTTGTGTGGAAAATTAGAAATGAAAAATCACGGTGAATCCAGTTCAGCCAAGGTTCTTTCTCTGCATCCAAGGCGATGCGGCCCCGGGGCCACGCCTCAGGCTCGGAACAGAAATGCAGCTTTAGGAGAGCAAATAGAACACCCACCACACCGATAATAACCCCTTATAATACCAGTAATGCTCTGTCTGTGGTGCTGGTGTAAGCACCTGTTATATAGACATCACACCCATTAGGGGAACACGGCAGCTGCCGCGCAGGTCTGATCCCGGGAATGCAGATGTGTCTCTCAGAGTGCATAGAGTGCCCAGAATGACTGTGAGTGCACACATATCACCCATAATGCCCATGACACAGACTAACGCAGCACCTGTCACACTGATATAACTCCCAGAACATGCGTGTGTCCCTTAGAGTGCACACATATCACCCACAAGTCTGTGACAACATTAGACTCAGAGTGCACACATACCACCTGGAAAGCAGAAATGAGACCAACTATCTCAACACCTGTCACACCCATATAACCCCTGGAACACACATATGTCCCTTAGAGCACACACGTATGCCTAGAACGCTGGTGACAGTGTCAGAGTCCACACATCACTCGGAATGCACAAGTGATATTGTCAGATTAACCCAATACCCACCACACTCACTTAACCTCTGGAACATGCATGTGTCCCTCAGAACACACACATATCACCTGGAATGACTGTTAGACCGTCAGACTCAGAGTGCTCTTATCACCCGGAACGCACAGGTGATTCTGTCAGACTAACCCAACACCCGTCACACTCCTATAACTTCTGGAACATGGGCGTGTTCCTCAACACACATGTAATGCCCAGAACTACCATGTCACTGTCAGACTAACGGAATACCCATCACACTTATAACCCCCCAGAACACGCCTGTGTCCCTCAGGGTGCACATGCCACCCAGGATGCCCATGACACTGATGCAACAACCATCACACACCTATAACCCTGGGAAGATGCATGTGTCCCTTATAACACACCTGTCACTCGAGACGCGAACATGGCCTTTGGAGCGTCTGCAGCACCAAGTGTGCGACCCTCCGGCTCTCGTCGAGGCGCTGGGTTGACAGCCTGTGCCGGGCTGGGTTTGGGCTGGATATGGCCTCTGTTAAGAAGTGTGATGTTGTTGTTTCTGCCTTTCTGACGTGGTATTGACAGAGTTGTTTTAAAAAGTAGTTGACTTCCCAGTAACGTCATACTTCTGGGAAACTTGCAGTTGCAGTTAGTATGACTTCTCGTGTCTCTCCGATTCCCCTGCAGTTGCTGCTGTGCCAGATATGCAGGTTCACACAAAATACCCACGTGTGTTTCACCAAATGCAGAAACGCTCCTCCAGGTGACCCCTACATAACCCCAAATCAGGAAGTACAAGGTTTCTTTTTCTTTTCCTTCTTTCTTTCTTTTTTTGAGACGGTGTGTTGCTCTGTTGCCAGCCTGGATTGCAGTGGCATGTTCTCAGCTCACTGCAGCCTCCACCTCCCGGGTTCAAGGGATTCTCTTACTTCAGCCTCCCCGGTAGCTGGGATTACAGGCATGCGCCACCATGTGCCACTAATTTTTTGTATTTTTGGTAGAGATGGTGTTTCACCATGTTGCCCAGGATGGTCTTGCTCTCTTGACCTCGTGATCCTCCTGCCTTGGCCTCCCAGAGTGTTGGTATTACACCTGTGAGCCACTGTGCCCAGCCGAAAATACAAGATTTCTTTATGAAAGTCCAGTGCACAGACCTGCTTCACTTCACTGCCTGCCTCAGTTGGCAGAAAAATGTCTCTTTCCATGGGGGCCAAATTTTCCTTTTTGGGAATTGTTCCTGACGCTCTAAATTTTCTCTCTCTTTTTTTTTTTGAGTTGGAGTTTTGCTCTTTTTGCACAGGCTGGAGTGCAATGGCCCAATGTCTGCTCACTGCAGCCCCCGCCTCCTGGGTTCAAGAGAGTCTCCTGCATCAGCCTGCGAGTAGCTGGAATTACAGGCATCCACTACCACACTTGGCTAATTTTTTGTATTTTTAGTAGAGACAGGATTTCACCAGGTTGGCCAGGTTGGTCTCAAACTCCTGACCTCAGGTGATCCACCCACCCTGGCATCCCAGAGTGCTGGGATTACAGATATGAGCCACCATGCCTAGCTGACTCTCAGTTTTCACAGCCTTGACAGATGTAAAGAGCAGAGATGACTCCACACTGGGTCTGCCCAGCCTTTCCTTCTGAACAGGTGCAGACCCCGCATTCCCGATAGGCATACCCTGGCCTGGTGCCATGCTCTGCTTAGTGCAGCCCACTGGAGGATCTTTCATCCGTCCCCCCACCAGTGGTGATCTCACTTGGTAATGTCAAAGTATTTATTTACAATCATAAATTTCATCCTGCCAAGCTCTGGATTTAACTTTGCCAGTGGTTTCCCAATGGCCTTAGAATCATGGCCTCCAGACCCTGAGTGTTCCTGTCTGCTGCCCTTTCCCATTCAGTCTGCCACAGCTGCATGCAGTGCCACTCATGGGGACATGGGCTCCTGGGTGTCTCGGCTGGGATTTTATGTGTGTTTTCCCAGCCCATTCACCCAGTGATCACCTTAGGTTTTTAAGGCTTTGTCTGGATAAGTTCTTAAAGTCATAGCAGTTATGTTATTTAAAAGTAGAAAAGCTAATAATGTGATTTTTCTAAAGACAAGAAAATAATCCATTATTTGTTAGATCACCTGTGAGATGAACCTCAATTTTTCTTTTCTTTTTTTTGGAGATGGAGTCTCCCTGTGTTGCTCAGGCTGGAGTGCACTGCACAGTCTCTGCTCATCATAGCTTCCACCTCCTGGCTTCAAGTGATTTTCATGCCTCAGTCTCCTGAGTAGCTGGGACTACAGGCACCTGCCACAATACCCAGCTAATTTTTGTATTTTTAGTAGAGATGGGGTTTCACTATGTTGGCTAGGCTGGTCTCAAACTCCTGACCTCATGATCCACCTGTCTCAGCCTCTGAATGTGCTAGGTGTTAGCTAGCATGCCCAGCCTATTTTTAACTTTGTGAGGGAATACCAAACTATGTTAAAAGTAGGTTGCACTGTTTTATGTTCCACATACAGTATTTAAGGGTTGTGAATTTCTCTCCCACCTTGCTAACGTTTGTTATTTTACATTTCTTAAATCATAGTCTTTCTAGTGTGTGTGAAGGAGTATGTCATTGTGATTTCAGTTTAGATGGCCGTAATGATAATGGTATTGATCATCTTTTTGTGTTCTTGTTTTCCATTTATATGTTTTATTGGCGAAGTGTGTGTTCAACTGTTTCTCCATTGTGTAATATGGTGGTTTTTGTTGTTGAGTTCTCCAGATTATACATTGTGGTTAATAGACTGTTGTTAGATATATAATGCACAAATATGTTTCTCTGTTCTTTGGGTTGTCTTTTCATTTTCTTGTTTTTTTTTTTTTTTGAGAAGGAGCCTTGTTCTTTCACCCAGGCTGGAGTGCAGTGGCACGATCTTGGCTCACTGCAACCTCCACCTCCTGTATTCAAATGACTCCCCTGCCTGAACCTCCCTGAACTAGCTGAGATTAGAAGCTCCCGCTACCATGGCCAGCTAGTTTTTTGTATTTTTTTTTTTTGAGATGGAGCCTTTCTCTGTTCCCCAGTGCTATATAGCGCAATCTCGGCTCACTGCAACCTTCGCCTCTAGAGTTCAAGGGATTCTCCTGCCTCGGCCTCCAGGTGGGATTACAGGCATGCCCCAGGATGCCCGGCTAATTTTTGTGTTTTTAGTAGAGACGAGGTTTTTCCTTGTTTGTCAGGCTGGTCTTGAACTCCTGACCTAGGTGATCCACCCGCCTTGGTCTCCCAGAGTCCTGGGATTACAGGTGTGAGCCACTGCACCCTGCCACTCCCAGGCATTTTGTTTTTCTTTCCTTCCCCACCCCCCCAGGATGGGATCTTGCTTTGTTGGCTAGGCTGGAGTGCAGTGGCCTGATATTGGCTCACTGCAACCTCTGCCTCCTGGGTTCAAGCAATTCTTCTTCCTCAGCCTCCCAAGTAGCTGGGATTATGGGTGCATTCCAACATGCTTGGATAATTTTTGTATTTTTAGTAGAGATGGGGTTTCGGCATGTTGTCCAAGCTGGTCTCTAACTCCTGACCTCAAGTGATCCATCCACCTCGGCCTCCCAAAGTGCTGGGATTGCAGGTGTTAGCCACCATGCCTGGCCTTTGTTTTTTGAGACAGGGTGTTGTGCTGTTGCCCAGGCTGCAGTGCAGTGGTGGGATCTTGTGTTACTGCAATCTCCACATTCTGGGCTCAGGCAATCCTCCCGTCTCAGCCCCTCCAAAGTAGCTGGGACTACAGGTGTATGCCACCATGCCCAGCTAATTTTTGTATTTCTAGTAGAAACAGGGTTCTGCTCTGTTGTTGTGGGTGGTGTTGAACTCTTGGACCCAAGTGACCCATTTGTCTTGGCCTCCCAGTGTGCCTGGATTACAGGCATTAGTTACTGTGCCTGATCTATTTTTAACTTTTTGAGGAAGTACCAAACTATGTTAAAAATAGGCTGCACCATCATGTATTCCGCATACAGTATTTAAGGGTTGTAATTTCTCTCTGACCTTGCCAACGCTTGTTATTTTACATTTCTTAGATCATAGCATTTCTAGTGTGTGTGAAGGAGTGTGTCAGTGTGGTTTCAGTTTAGATGGCCGTAATGATAATGGTATTGATCATCTTTTTATGTGCTTTCCATTTGCATGTTTTATTGGCAAAGTGTGTGTTCTCTCCATTTTGTATTTTGGTTGTTTTTGTTGTTGAGTTATCCAAATTATACATTGTGGTTAACAGACTGGTGTTAGATATATAATGCACAAATATTTTCTTTCTTTCTGTGCATTGTCTCTTCCCTTTCCTTTCTTCGTTTTTTTTTTTTTTTGAGATAGAGTCTTGCTTTGTTGCCTAGGCTGGAGTGAAGTAGTGCTATCTTGGCTCACTGCAAACTCCACCTCCCGGGTTCAAGCGATTCTCCTGCCTCAGCCTTCTGAGTAGTTGGGATTACAGGCATGCACCACCACGCACAACTAATTTTGGTATTTTTAGTAGAGACAGGGTTTCTCGATGGTCAGACTGGTCTTGAACTCCTGACCTCAGGTGATCCACCCGCCTCGGCCTCCCAAAGTGCTGGAATCCAGGTGTGAGCCACTGCACCCTACTGCTCCCAGGCATTTTGTTTTTCTTTCTGGCTTGCTTTTGAGATGGGATCTTGCTCTGTCGGCCAGGCTGGAGTGCAGTGGCCTGATACTGGCTCACTGCAACCTCTACCTCCTGGGTT